>JAOWBB010006388.1:0-27607 GCA_028565995.1 Ricinus marginatus | reverse complement strand
AATAATAATAATGATGATAATAATAATAATAATAATAATAATAATAATAATAATAATAATAATAATAATAATAATAATAATGATTTATAAAAATTAATAATAATAGTAGTAGTAGTAATAATAATAGTAGTAAATAACAAACTTGTCATCGTGCATTCTTCGGACACGATAAAAATGAGCCAATTCAGGCTCGTACAAATAATTTTTTACTTGATGGAACCTAAATTTCCTTAACACAAAAAAATAAACATTACACATATTGGCAATTATATTTTGTTTAATCTAGAGTAGTTTATTTTAAAATACAATTCTCAGTTATTCGGTGTAATAATAAATAAACATCATTCGCTATTAATAACAAAAAGCAAATAAATTAATGTTAAGAGCAGGAATAAAGTAAAATAATGAGGGATCAAGCAGTGCCATTAAGGAATGTTTAAGGTTTGAAAAACAAAATCTCATTTAAAAAGACAAGAGGAATTTATTTCGAGACAAGATAACGCAGAATTCCTTCTTTTTTGTACTGCAGTTAGTGAAATGGGTTAAAAAATTTCAAACCTTGATATGAAATTGCTAACAGCTTTTTTTCAAGGCACTCAGATGACAAGCAAGTAGCACTCCTCAGGCAAAAACCTCATTGAATTTTAGGCTTTCGTAGACTTTCAGACTTATCCAGAATTGAAAAAATTTAGAAAAGATAGAAAAATTCTCCTTTGGATAAACTTAATGAAAATGTCAAAATGAGCCAATACTACTGAACAAAAAATTGAATATTTATAGGCCTAAATAACAAAGCGCACCACTTGAAAGTTATACATGAAATAAAAACACTTTAATAATAGCGGATTTATTATCCGAGGAACGTTTTTATTATTGATTTTCAGTCGGAGCACATAATTTTTGGCTATTATACTTGCCAATTGCTCATAAGATGAAACTTCATTTATTTAAAAAATAAGAAACCTCGTTAATCGGTTTCATAAGGAACAAAAAGAATAAAATCTGACTAAGTCAATCAAATTAAGTGGCGCCTTCCTTTCACCCTGTTCACGAGATTACAGATTTTCAGCGCAGGCCCCAGCTTTAAACCCATGTATTTCATCATCATATCGGAATTGAGAAGAAGCAATGCTTTCCCATCTATCTCCTGAAAAAAAAACCGGAAATTTGAAAAAATATTATTATTACTAAAAACAATTAAGAATGGAAATGAAGCACCGCATCGATTACAGATTCAAACTCACATGTTTTCTAAATAAATCGCCGTGAACCCCCAAAGCAGGATCCGTAAATGCAATGTGTTGT
Source organism: Ricinus marginatus (assembly GCA_028565995.1). Lineage (NCBI taxonomy): Eukaryota > Metazoa > Arthropoda > Insecta > Psocodea > Ricinidae > Ricinus > Ricinus marginatus. The sequence continues at coordinate 26,302 of JAOWBB010006388.1, read as the reverse complement.
ATAACATGTTCTATGGACCATTCAGAAGGATCTGCAGGCAATTTGGGAGGGCTTTCCGACTGAGTAGTAGAAGTAGCAGCCTCCATTTCGGTTACAGACCTGCGGGGATGCTTCGCGCAGGTAGATGTGGGAGAAATATTTTTTTCTTCGTTTGACCATCTTCGTTTCAATTCTTCGCTAAATTCTATTAAAAAAAAATCATTAAAGACAAGAGAGAAATGCAAAAACGTTATATGGTAAGACAAAATTAGATGCGCCAAACCTGAAGACGCGGTGGTGACGGAGGCTGTGGCAGGTATGGCGCTCGCTGAAGTCACAGATGGAGATACGGATATGGACACATCCTCCGTTGTAGTTTCCGGTTTTGTTATCGACTCGGACACTTCCAACTTTTCTTCGCTTTTTCGACACTTAACACAGCTGCCTATCAATGGCTCTTTGGAAAAAAAATTTTCGCAACAAAGCAATTCCTCCAACAGGATTTCAATGAAACTCCACAATTCTTCATTTTTCTTCATCTGCGGCAATCTTATCATAATGTTTTTACTGTCGAAGGAAGCAGAGATTAAAACTTTTCCTTCTCCTTGTCGTATGAGACCGAAAACTTGTTTCTGATCGAGAGCGGCATCGACCAACGACTGGACAGAAAGTCGCAGAACTTTGTTCACAGAGCCAGGTCCATATTGGGGAGGTAATGCTTCCACTTTCCGGGGATCTAGGTATGGGCCGCAATTGCAGGAATTATTCACAAATATGCACAAATTTGAGTTCTGTTTGTGAACGCTTGAGGTAACGGGTTCCGATTCCTGCTTCTTCAACGGTGAGATTCCTGTTTCTTCAACCTCTGAAACACTTGGCCCAGCAATAGGAAGAATGTTACATACTCTTGAATTATTTCTCTTTGAACCCGAATTAACTGTAAAATATGAAAATAATAACTCAGTCCCGACCATAAAAGAAAAATTTTTCAGTGTTTTCTAAATCGTACGCTATTAAAATTTACGCAAAAAACTAACATTACCTGTACGAATTTTTCAAATATTAATATTAATAAAAAAATTTTTAATCAAAAGAAATTTTATATATAATAAAATAATTATAGTCATTGCAAAAGAGTACATGAATCCTATTAATTCTAATCACAAATTGTAACTGTACAAATGATTCACACTGGAGTTGTGAAAATATTATTATCTGGACTTACAAGAAAATATATATGTCTTACTTTTCTGGGCATTAGCAAAAAACTTAATAAAAGATCAAATTAATTAGCTGTCAGTTGGGAAAACTTAGAAAAGTAATCAAAAAATTTAAAAAAAGGTCATTCCGTTTTTTTTCTTATTAGTTCCTTTTTATTTACAAAGCATACTGAAATGTGTAACTTATTAATAAACTTGGAATAAAATATTAAAATATCTCTTCGGATACATACACGAGGGCATAAAAAACAAGGACCTAGAGATAATAAATAAAGCTTCTATTTTGGTTGAAGATCTTCATATATAAAAATCAATAACGCATTGTGCATAATTATGTTACTTTAATAATAATAAAAATAACTAATTATAATAATTAATAATAATTATATTAATAATAATAATAATATTAATAATAATAAAGATAATTAATAAAACAAAAATAAATAATCAATAATAATAATAATATTTAATATTATGAATAAATAATAATTATAATAATAATAGTAAATAATGTGTGTAATAAAGAATAATTAATAATAATAATAATAATAATAATAATAATAATAATAATAATAATAATAATAATAATAATTTTATTTTGAAAATTTAAAATTTTAGCAATAATAAATGAAGAAAAAACTTTGCATAAAGAATTTTAAACAGACCATAAATTAAAAAAGTTCTTTTTCTTAACCATTAATACAAACTCACATTTTTGGCCTGGAGGCTGAAGTGGATGTCCACTTTTAGCACACCACCCAACAGGAAAGATATCTCTCGAATCATATCTACACCAATAATCAAAAGCTCCACGCCATCCATCAAAAGTCACATGGATCATTTCCCCTTTGACTGCTCCAATTGTTGCAGCGCATATTAACTGCGGATTCTTCTTGTCGACTGCCTCAACTTTCATCCCAACTTCAAACATGTTGTTAGGAGGTGTCGGTGGCGCTTTTTTGAATATTTTTGCAGGTGCTAATTCTGCTCCACTCAGAGTTTTGAGCAAAAACATGGGCCATGAAGATGCATTCATACGAAATCCTGGTATTAAAAAAATTGCTTTTAATTTGAATTTAATTTGAATACCCTAACAAAATATAAAAACAAGAAAATGACTGATGCTAACCTAAGGGTGGCTGTAACATTCCATTATTTTTTTCACAATGACCAATTGGGTGAATTTCACAAGAATCAACTAATCGCCAAAAATCATTTTTGTTATCGCTTCCATCAAGGCGAAGCCGAAGTCTAGGGCCAAGAGTAGCTACCACAGTTGCAATGCAAGTTGATGTTACATTTCTTGGATCCAAAGCTTCCAATTTCATTCCAGGCCTGAACCCATTACCAGGAGGATCTAAATGTTGCTTATAAAACTCAGGTGGTGCAGCTTCACTATTGGTTTCTTTTAAATAAGACTCCCAGTCAAAGATTGGATATGAATCTAACCTTGCTGATCTTTCATTAAAATTTTCTGTCTCAAGAGCCTTTTGCTCACCAAGTAACTCTCTCTTTTGATATTGGCTAAGGCAAATAGTGCTACAAAAATTTTTAGTGACTGATCCCTGGGCTTCTAATCTAACAGGAGTATCTCTTATGATATTATCACAGTGCAAGCACAAGCCTTTCAAATAAGCCTTTCTGAATTCCGATAAGCAGGCTTCAGTACAAAATTCCTTTTTGCCTTGATGTGTTGGCAGAACATATTTAAGTGTATTTTTAACTTCTCGGCACCATGTGCAACAAGGAATTTTATTTTTTGGTGGTCGTCCACGACATCCAGGTTTTATTTTCTGCTGAGATGTAGCTGCAGCCATTACTGCAAATAACTGTAAGAAAAATTATGTTTTTGTAATAAAATAGTCATTTAAAGTATAAAAAAAATTGTCTAAATAAATTTTATGTTAATCATTATTTTGAGTCATTAATTACTACATCCAGGGCAGAAAGTTGATATTATAAATTTTATCTTATAAAACTATGAAAACTGCCCTGAAAGAGCAAAGAAAAAAAGAAAATTTAAATATAATTGTAAACAAATAAGAAAGCTAATAAAGAAACACTTAGATTAACTAAATTTATTAATGCAGAATATTTAAAATTAAATTTCAATACGACACAAAATTTAAGCTCCTTCTCGTTTGCTTTATAAACATGTAAAAAAAAATAAAAATTAAAAGAATATGTTACCAGTGATCATGAATTTCTTTGTTATGTATTAGAAATATAAATGTAAAACCTAAAAATAAATATATTAATGCAATATGAAAATATGTTTCAAGTGAATATATTTTAATTATAACCAATTATTATTATCATTATTATTATTATTATTATTATTATTATTAATATATTTTAATTATTATAAAAAGTATATTTATTGTTGAATTTAATTATAAAACAATTTTAAAAATAATTAATTTTTAAATTTCCAAGTAGTGAGGGACAAATATCATCAACCATAAATTGACTTGTGTTGAAAACAATTTATCCATATGAAATATTGTCAGTATTTTACTAAATTAAATAGGAGAATATGAACTATAGCAAAATTAAGAGCACCTCCATTATAATATGCATCCACGCTCTAAGCAACTTTAGCTGAAAGTTATTTTTACTTATCAAGATGATAAACGTCAAAAGTTAAGATGCTAATACTTAAGGCGAAAATTTAAATCTATTTAAAATTACACACAACTCCAAAGGTTCAAAGATGTTACCTTAACTATAATGAAGAGGTAAAAACACAAATCCTTTGTCAAAAAGCATCTAGATCACTTGATCCCGCAGTAGAGAAAATTTTGTTCACAATTTTCTCCGGCTTCAAACTATTTTTCTAAAGAAGCATAGAGATATTAAGACACAGAAAATGCAACTCCTGCCTAACTCAACAATGCTAATGTTCAGCATCAGATAAATCGACAAATCCATGAATATGTATTACAGGCCCTGCACCAATAACTTTCAGCCCAAAAGTTTTTCTTAAATACTTCTACATCTAAATAAAATAAGTTTTTACAAAAAATTCCTAAGCCTAGACTTTATACCTTAATTTACCCTTATTTTGTAAAAATAAGCTTTATTAATGCAGTAAATGCCATATAAACATCATCTATGATCGCCGCTTTAGTCATTGGGTTTGGCAACGTTGCCCTTTAATTTATTATTGGACCATAGACGAAAATAAAATAATAAACTTTTTCGTTTGACACTTTTTCTTAAAGAATAGAAATTCTTTCAAATGCACTATTATGTATCTTAAATCATTAGAGAAATTGATGATTTTCTGCATTAAAAAAAATTTTTTTTAAAATAATAGAACAGGATTTACCTATGGATTTATATTTTCCAAAAGTAAACTTTAAATTAAAGTATGGCAAAACACAAGGAGGAATAAATTCTTATGAATGTTTTTGAAATAAAATTGCTAATTATCAAAATAACTTGAAGAAAAACCATTAAATGTGAAGTATTTTTAGCTTTAATTTTATCCATATATAAAACGCAGGAAAATTTTTTTTTCTCTCGTTAAAAACAAAATCTCTATTTTGTTTTTCAATCATTCATACTTCTTTGACGGCTTCTTATTTTTTACGATATTAATTTGAACTATCCGTATCACTTTAGTTCAAAATGTTTTCCTTCATCTTTTTTCCCTCTCATTCTACGATCGATACAATATATTGCAATAATCCTATGCGGTATTCTTAATGAAGAAAAGTATAAAATGTTTACAATATCTTTATTTAGTTTAAAAGCATATGATCTTTTATATAAGTGCGTCGATTTTTACCTAGTATTTTCATAACTCCATATATTTGCCAGCTTTGCTTAGATTCGAGTCACTAGTGGAAATAAATTTCCAATGCAGAAGGATAGTGTGCAATTTCGAAAAAGGCAGAATGTCATAGAATAATTTCCTTCCCAAGTGAAAGAAAATCGTTGTCTTTTTCAAATCCAAGTTAAATGCAACTTTGCAGGGGGCGAAATATTTTAAGGTTCGACCCAATGTTAAGAGGAGAAATTCCTGAGCGGAGGGCGCGCTTGGTACCTGCCTTGATGCAGGTTGTTCCGTTGTTGCAGTGACGAAGAGAAGCTCGGCTGGAGGCCGTCGCGGTCTCTCAAGGTTACTCTTCCGGCGGAGCGTCGAGCGTGCGTGCATATCATGCGCTGGCGGTGCTGGCGGCGGCCCGTCGTCTTCTGCAATGAGGAATAGCCCGCTTCTCAAGGAGGTCAGTCTCTTTTATTTTACTCTTATTATTGCCGCGATTGTCCATGCCGGGTTGACCGCATGTGATACGAGAGTGATCTGGTTCAAAATGTCAGTCATGTTTTTCTCTCAACTCTGATAACGCATTTCGCCAAAAGATCGACTTGTAACTGATTTGTAACTGATTATTCTGGGAAACTTGAGATGGCTAGAATAAAAATTCTTTTCGTAAATCAAACCTAGATCCTGCAATTTCTTTTTCTGTCTTCTTCACTTTGCCAAACTCGAATTGTACTAAAAGTACTTATTAAATAAATGGAAAAATATTGAAAGTGTCTCAAATTGAAATTCAGAGAAAAATTCTGCAACAATTAAAATTATTATGGAGCAATAGTGAAAATTCGAATTGAAACGTGAACGTATTGGTTTGCTCCAGTAGGGATTTCAATGTAAGGATTAGGTTCAGCCTTATTATTAAGATACGACAATTAATAAAAATACATTAAACTCGAGCGGTAGATATCCTTAATGAAATTGTCATTGTTACAAACCCGGGAAATCTGACAGGTTCAGAGGAGGACAAGTACGCCACTGGAATATCCAAGGACGAAACACAAATAACTGAAAACGTAGAGCAAGGAGCGATAAGTTTTACGTGCCCTCACCGAAAACGGGTGCATCCGTCCACGGTGGTAGCTGGAGATTCACGAGGCACGGTAATAACAGGCCGTCTCAAAAGTGGAAGTCTTTGTCGGCAGATAATACCTGACCCTTAACTCGATGGGACCACACACGCGCTGCAAGAACCGTCCTCGACTTAATCGTTTCGCCCATCGAAATTCTCGTCTCGGTTTCCTTCGCTTTCCGCGTTTATTCCTTCTCCAAGGCAGAAATGTTTTCCCCAATCATTGCGATCACGAGCTGTTGTGAAACAAAGCGACGGTCCAAAGTGCGTTAATGCCGAGGAGGAAATCTCACTGACAGATTACAGTTACCCCCGACTGAGAACCGGTTTGCTGTTGTCATTTTACTGACATTGTACTGATAAAAGGGCCGCAGAATGATCATAGTCCGGATGGTACAAAGCTTCTTCTGACCTCTGCCGCCGCATCTGGTTTACGACGGATTGGATATTGACCCCCTATGTCGTTAACCGGTTTTGGGTAGTTTTTTCAGTCAATGTTATCAAATCTTGGATATATGATTTTCCTAAACACCGCCGCGATTTTTCCAAAGATAAAATCATTCAGAAATTCGTTATCTTAACATCGGAAACAGCTAAGTGGTATATGGAAATTAGAGAGAGATAGCCTCTTTGTTTACATTTTGCCAAACGGTCGACTGATTCCACGATGGACGACCGTATCCCGGAGGCTCGTTTTAAACAGTCCGCCATTAATGTGTTTATGATTTAAATCACTTTCGAATGAAGTTATAACAGCTTTAAAAAAAAGTGTTTCTCCAACATACTTATGGCGAAATAAAATTCATGAATTTTAAGAGTCGCTCATATCCCCTGCCGGAAACGATCCCCTCAGCTTAACTTAATGGGAAGTGCATATGCGAATGCAAGTTCATTAGAGGGCGCCGATCCCCGCAAGGTAGAATGGAGGCGTTCGGGATATCTATACGGGGGTCCAACAAGGAGTACGAGGAGGTCTCCCACGGGAGATCATTTTCTGGAATCTTTCATTTAACCATCGTCTCCGGCTTCAGCTGGCAACTTCATGCAAAAAAAGTATTAGTTAAATATTTTCAAACTTTAAAAAAATTAATAATGCTCGAAATGCAAAAGGAATTGTCTAATTCCATGGTAAGTATTATTTTTTCTTTGCTACTGTTAGATTTTATTTGATATTTCCCCTCAGACGATTTTGGTTCCCCACTTAAAATTCCTCGCGCTCGCAGTCTGTCTTGTATAAGCCAAGGAAGGAAGGGAATAGAAAGCGTTTTCTAATGCTAATTTTTAAATCGAGAGTTTGACTAACTTGAATCAATGAAGTTTTTATACTGTTTGCTCTTGAGCAATCTTAAGTCATCACCCAGTCACGCATAACTCTATAGTGAAGATGTCTTCAGAATTGAGAAATAACTCCACTTTGATATAGACTAAAGAAAGGAACTGTTTTCATTCAGAAACAAGTCTTATTTCTTGCATTAGGCCTTGGGGTGAAGCCGTTTAAGAAAAAAATGATTGTGAACTTAAAATAAATTTTTCTTTTTTCTTAGTCTTCAATAACCGTTCTTATAACTAAAGAAAACGCGATTCAAATGTTTTATATGAAAAATGAAAAAACTGGGTATTGTTATCAAATATCAGTGACCTGATTATTCATTATAAAATAATGCAGCGGCCATTTATTCGGATGTACAATCAGTCATTATTATTATCATCATCATCATCATCATCATCATCATTATTATTATTATTATTATTATTATTATTATTAATGATTGTTTACTAGCTTCTAATAAGGATAACAAGTGTACGCTTTCTATTTTCTTCATTTTCTTTTTAGACGGTTTCACAAGAAGTTGAAGTTTTTCGTATGTTCGCAAAGGATTAAAATGAAAAGTGAGCCAATCCACATACCGGTTATAATGCACACAAATAATTTATTTTCTAATTTCTCTGTCTCACCCTTTGAATGTAGGGACAGTGCTTACGACAGTAAGGTAAAGCAATTTTTTCATCTGGCATTTCATATTTCCACACTTTTTGAAAGTTTTGCGGATTTATTTGGTACGCCATTCCAGCATTACCAATCTATAGAGGTAGAAATTGCTTAAAGGAAGATACGGCATTAGATTTGGGAACCGTGATGTAGAATTTTTTGTAAATCTATAATTTATTCATAATTAAAATTAATCTTAACCATTAGAGCCAAAGCTCGGTATTTCACGTATGATAAGTTGGTAAATGAGAAGGTCTGGGATGATATGCGCTAAGAATAAATACTTAGATAATCTGAAGAATTCCCGTTTCAGAGCGACAGCGACAATAGTGAAACGAATTCGGACATTTCGATATCTAGCCCTGTGGAGGGCTCATCAGCCTCTGAAAGGCCAATAGAATGCAAATGGATGGACTGCGGAAAATCGTTTGAGTTTCTGGATGACCTGGCAGGCCATGTCACTTCCTTTCATGCCAATTCGGGGCCTGGCGGCCTCTTTTTCTGCGGGTGGGAAGGTTGTTCAAGGGGAAATCGAGGATTTAATGCCAGGTATCAAACTCCTAAGGGTTTGCAGTCTACTGTGCAAGAGGAATCCCAAAAATACCTGATTCCAATAATCCTGAGCTACACTCATTTTATATGAAATTAAATTATCTAAACCTGTTATTAATTATCATTATCGAAATTAAATTATCATAATTATATAAATCCACATCTCAATCAAACAAATCAATGATACTATTTAAACAGTTTCTTTTTAGCTAGTCGACAACAATTTAATTTAGCTAGTCGGCAAATAATTTCAGATATAAAATGTTGGTGCATGTCCGAACACACACAAATGAAAAACCACATCACTGTTTCCAGTGCGACAAAAGCTTCAGTAGGGCGGAAAATCTTAAAATACACGCCAGATCCCACACAGGTAAATAAGAAAATTTATCTGGTAATTTTTTATTTATGTTTACGAAAAATTTGATATATGATGTTTTATTCCGTTTTCAGGTGAAAGACCTTACGTGTGCCCAGTGCCTGGTTGCGGGAAAGCTTATTCCAATTCAAGCGATCGATTCAAGCATACGAGAACCCATTCGGTGGATAAACCTTATGTATGCAAAGTACCAGGATGTGGTAAGAGATATACGGATCCCAGTTCCCTGCGGAAACATGTTAAGACGTATCGTCATTTTGTGGCGAATCAAACGGTGGAAGAAGCCGCTAGGAAAATGCTCCCCGCAACTCTAAAGCTCGACGAGGAAACGGACCATGAGCAGATCGTACCCCAGTCAAAACCGAACCCGAAGCCGTTCTCTCCGAAGAAAAAGGATGCAGACTCGTCGGACCTGCAATATTATTATAATTTGGAAAGCGACAGGGAAGTAGGTTTTCAGATGTTCAAAAACTGGTTCAATATGGAACACCTCAAGTGGTATCAGGATGAAAGCGAAGGCTTTTGGAGCGGCTATTACCACCAACTCCAAGAGCAGGAGATGCCGTTAGATCTGACTGTCCACAAATGACATTCTTGTGCTTGTCGCTTTAAGCTGCTTTGTTTTGTTTTGTTTGTTAAAGATTCAAAAGACTGTTTTTAGATATGATCTCTTTTATGTATGCTCTTTATCATTTTTATCTTTCTCATTACTAAATTAAATTATTCATTTAAAAATCTCAGTTTCAATTAATTGAAACCTAAACTCCGTGAAAACCATATATTATTCGGTTTTTAAATTTAAAAAACAAAACGAAATTAAAAAAATTCTCGAAATTTTCCTATTGGTAATCAAAAGCTTTTACATGGCATCAATATTAGTAAATGAATAAATAGTTTTTTCAAGTTTATTGTACAAAAATTCAAATTATATTAAATAAAAATTACTAATTTTTATTTACAAAACCAAGTTAAATAAGAAAAAACTATCATATAACGAAGATATCTTGATATAATATTAAGATACTGATCGATAAAGTTTTTCCTCTTAATAAATATATATTGAATTCATAATAAAAAATACATTGGATTTTGATAATAATTAATTATGCTTTTGTTGATTGCTAATGTTCCTTATCCGAAGCCCAATTTCTATTATTAACACTAAGTCTTAACAAAATCAAATAATATTGAGACTATTATTCTTTTCTGTTTCCTCATTATTAACTTTAAAAAGTATTTGATTTCTGCACAATTTTTATTTTAATTGAAATAAAACAATTTCAAGTGACTACTAGGCAAAAAATTATTCGCATCTCATCTAATTTTATATCTAAAACATATTTTTATGTACTGCATTACTAAACACAGCAAATCTTAATTTGCTTAATCTATGAGTTATTTCTTTTATAAATCCTTTGCGCTTTTACAGGCAGTCAAGTGTTTTTTTAAATTTTTATAATAATCTCCACAGCGCTCACAAACCTTATTAATATCGTCATTGTGAAATGTATCAATATGTGTCATGAGTAAAGTAGAATTTTTTAACATTTTATTGCAATAAGGGCATTTTTTTCTGTCCTCAAAATGATTTCTAAAATGTTTCGATAAATAAGATTGAGAATAACTTTTACCGCAAACATGGCATATCAATGGCTCACTATGAAATTTTTTTTTGTGAAGTATTTGCTCGTCCTTACATCTGAAATTAACTTGAGGTTTACATAACTGACAATAAAATAATCTACAAAAATTTTTATGATCTTTCAAGTCATCCAAATTGACAAATTTTTTGAAGCAGTTACTGCATTTTAAAGATTTAATTTCAACAGATCTAATGTTTACTGCCTGTACGCCATATTTTCTTTTACTTAATTTGGTTTTAGTCGTTCTTTCAAGAAAATCTTCTTCACTACCGAAAGAATTATCTTCGAGAATTGAACGGATTTGTTCTTTATCAAATTTTTCGTTTAAAATGAGATCATCTTTCTTTTCACATTCAAAATACTCATCAGATCTATTTTCGTCAGACGTTCTTTCCCAACTGACTTTATTTTGCGTTATTTCGGCTTCTTCGGTTAATTGCTGAGGTTTTGACTGCTCACATGATTTTTCTAGGTCACAGGTCCTGGATTTTATTTCAGTATCATCACAAACTGAAGGAGTGCAATCATCATTTCCATGTTTTGATATCAACGACCGAACTAAACGTCTCTCATTTCTTTTAAAAAATTTTATTAATACTGTACAAAGATGAATCTTTTTTACACAAGACAGACATAAATGATGAGGAAGGTCCGCATCCACCGATATCTGCAATTGAAATAAAAATTTAAAGGATTAAAATGGATCAAAAACAAAATTTAATCTTATAATTTTATGAAGCGGCACTTTGTTTAATCAAAAATTAGTTTTTAGTATTGAAAAATTTATATTTGCCTTAATAAAGAATGCTTCATTTGAAACAAAAAGAACAATAATTTTCAGTTCACATCCAGGATAAATGTAACATATTTTATCACAAAATAGCTCGCTTAATTTAAACTGAAAATAAACTTCGATCCACTCCTAAATATCTGTAAGCAATTTTTAACATTATTTTTCTACAGACTTTTAAATATTACTGAAATGAATCAAATAATCTTCAATGAATAACTATTTAAAAATCGAGTTTTATTTAATCACAACAATAGCAAAAGGACTAAACTAAATTAAATAAGTTATACTAAACATAAAAATTTTAATCCCAGTTCTCATTGAGAAATTGATTAATTTAAATTATTTAAATGATTAGAGTTAACATCTAAAGCAGTTTACATGCTTTTTTCATACTCAGATGTACAATTTACATAGGGAAACAAGTACTATGTTTTTATCATTACTTCTCAGAATAATTTCATACTAAATTTTTAAAAGATTTAAAAATTAGAGTTTAGTTATTAATGAATTTATCCTATGAGATTATTTCATGTAAAATGTAATTTTCTAAACCATTTCATATTTCAATAAAATATATATGTATATAAAATAGAAATAAGTAAAAGAAATGAATTTTAATTATTTATACTAACAGTTAAATAAAATAATTTTTTTCTTTTGTTTAATTAAAATTTACATTTATATAATGCAAAAATATAATAAAAATCAAGATATAAATTCTAATAAATTCTTACTTCATAGCCTAAAATTAAAGAAATCATTTGGAGTAGAACTTTACTATCTAAAGATTGGAAAATATTAATGCTTAATTCTTTTTTAATATTTTTTGTGCAATATCTACAAACAACATTATCAGATTCATGTTTAATTTTATTGTTATAAAGTTTTTTCCTTTTTTTTTCTTCAGTATTGAATTTTGCAGCCTTAATTAAGGATCTTTTAAGTGAAGGATTCAAATTTTTGGTTGGTATCCAATCTGGATCTTTTACATCCTGTAGCTGAGCTGGGGAGCCTGAAAAAATAAATTTAATTTTCATAGATAAATATATTTTATAGTTAAATGTGCATAGGTTGAATTTTTACAGTGTTGCTATGAAAAAATAAAGCTAGTTCAAAATATTTGTAAAAGAATATAAAAATATCCACATTTTTCATCACCAAATTAAATAAAAAGAAAATACTTATGTTTTTTTAAAAATCTTATTTTATTTCCAATTTATGTAGTAAATTTTTTTAAGTTTCAAAAGGAATTCATATTTCAATTTTACACAATTTGAAAATATTTTCTTACCTGATACAAAGTGATCAGAACAAATTCGAATACCAGATGTATCATTTGGCAGAAAAAGAATTTTATGCCATTTTTCTTTTCTTATTGTTGATAATTTCAAAATATGGCCATTTCTATGATTAATAATTTTTGGGATTCTAAAATAAGATTTCTTCAAATTACTACCAGCAGTTTTGCAAATCCAACAAGACCTCACCATTTCCTAATTTGAAAAAAATCACTTTCATATAATTCAATTTATATTACAACAAGATGCAAATTATTCAGGTAATTTATAATTTATCGGATAAATGAATTTCAATATATACTTATATTTATATATTTCGTGTACCTACACAAAATTTCATATAACCGTTCACTTATTAATTTTTATTTATTGTTTACCTATTTTAATTTATATCACATGGCAAAAAGTGTTATTTTTAATCAAATTCCGAGTTATTAAAATTTCATAAGTAAATGTAATAAATTTATAAGAAAACATTGAAATGTAATATAATTTTGAAAGTTTAATATAGCCTTATTTTGTTATGTATTCCCTTAATGTAGTATTATGCTGTCGATGTATAACTTTTGTTAGTATGCAAAAAAACTGCGCATGCTCTAAATGTTTTTTTTTAACCGACAAATTCATTAGGGTATTCTGCAGCTTTCGACCATATTTATTTATTTTAAAATATTGCAAAATATGTTTATAGCTTATCTTTGGGATAAAACAAAAAATAAAACCGATGCAAAAAAATTATAATTGCCAGATATTTATCTTAAAGGTTTCTTGATTGTATTTGTATGTAGCCAAAATTTTTATGAACTAGCAATGTGAAAAAACGTGACAGCCATTGCATAAATTTTTTCTTAAAATTCTTTTGCACTTGGCTTAGTAACATCCAACTATTTTTCTGTTGTAGTGGTAGTTTGGCCTCTAAAAATGGGAAAACGTTGAAAATCATGCAACACTGCCGTGTGAAAAAAAATTTATATTTTCTTAAGGTTGTTTCCAGAATTTCTTAACCAAATTATTATCAAAAATTAAATGTTTTCTAACCAAAAATTCAGCTAAACTCCTATTCTAATTTCCGTCTTTTCTGATTCATATTATTTCATTTCTCAAATAATCGAATTAATGCTTAAATATAAATTTTTGGACTTTTACATAATTCATATCTCATTACTCGTGAACTCTCGTATCTTATCTAAAAATGTTCGACTTCTATTCCAAATCTTATGAACTATATTTCAGTCAATCAAATATCCTTCATGGACCGACGCTTAAATTGCGTTTTTTAAACTGTTTTCAAGTTTCGTAACCTGTGTTTCCTCGTCAGTCATTATTAATACGTTACTTTCCTTCTTGAAATTAACTGAGCATTTCTTTTTGAGGCTTATGTTCAGGTATCATGTTAAATATTGTAGGCAAAAGAAAATTTCGCATGTGTGAATCTATTTCTGACAAGAAGAAAGGCCATTTGCTCATTCGCTGCAGAAAGTCACCGTAATTGTTCACGAAAATATTTCACTTCATGCTCATGCCGTTTAAGCAATTCTATTTTTTTTTTTTTCATAGAGAAACATGAGTAATCAGTGAAGAGTAACAAAATTATATTTAACTTGATTTAAAAATGTTTTTAAATTTGTCTTTCAATCCTCGTTTTTTTTAAAGAGAACTAATTAAGAAAATAATAAAATTGAGATCTATTGCTGCGATAAAATAAATAAAATAGAAGACTTGCTTTTTGGTAAATTCTCTCCAATCAAAGGCTATTCTTTGATTAAAATGAATTTTTTGATGAAAATACATAAATATAATTTTTATTTTGTAAAAGGACATTTTTTTAAAGTTGGACGTAATCATGTTGATTTATTAAAAAATTTTGTGTTACTGAGGTCATTGACTAGAATATTACTTACAAGTGCTTAAAAGGAGCTTCCAGAAGTATTTCGTGATTTCATTTTAATAATTTTCAAAAGAATATTAGATTTTTCTTTTTTGGGCTATAAGAACATTAAAATTCAGATATTGTCAAAAGTTTTCCATAATTCGAAATCATTAGTTTTTTTCTTCATTTTTCATGATTAATTATAAAATAATCAGGTTTTCGTTGTTGCGACAAAATGAGAAAGTTTGGAAAGGGGCCACATTTATTACGGCATCAATCGCTAAGGACATCTCGTGGAATTAAACTCGACTAGTACAATGAGTAATGGCGTCGTTGTGTTGTGACGTTTGGTGTGCCGTGAATGGATTTGTGGAATTTTTGATTATTGTGATAGAAATATTCGGATAATTTATTATAATTAACGCGAAGTAAGTTTTATTCAATTTATTAGATTTGTGAAAATATTCGAAAGTACATAATACTTTTGAAATAACATTGGTAAATTTGTGGAGGAAAACAAATTGGGCCCATATCTCTCAGGTGTTTTTTTCTTTCTTTGAAGTCAATGTCCTTGACTTTGATGATTTTAGAACTGAATTTTGCTTTTTTTTGAGAAAGAATGAGGACCATAGCCTTTATTAATAATAATTTTTTCCACCTAAATTTATAAATTATGTTCCATATTATAGAAAAATATTAATTATTATGGATTTATTAGATCATTGAAGTCAAGGTTGTTTGCTAGTCTGCAGTTATTACTCACTAAACACATTTCATGCAAAACATAATTATTTACCACAATCTTTTACTTTTCATTTTTTTTTGTATTTGTTGGAAAAACATTTGAGTTTTCTGTGTTAAAATAATTTGAAAATATATATACCCTTAGAATAATTTTATGTCTTATGAAAATCTCTTCAAGTTTAAGAATCATAATTGAACATTGTAAGATCATTTTCAGTTTTATTAGGTTTTCTTAAATGACTAGGTTTGTCAAGGACATGAAATCTAGTCTAAGTAAGACCATTTGAAACAAAAATCAAATATTCATTTTCAAATTATCTAAATTCATTTAGTTAATTATGTATTTGTAAAAATAAAGAATTACAGAGCATTAAGGTGGACTGAAAATTTTAATTTGAAAGCTTAAGATCTAATCTCTTTGTCTCAATATCTTTAGCACAATGATCTCAAATAATAAAAAGTTTTTAGAAACAATATCCATTGAAAATTAGTTACAAAAATCAATAATCACATTGAAGCATGAATTATCAAAACTAGTTATTTGCAGTACTAAGATTTTTTCACAATTTCTGTTACATTGTGTAAAAATTAATTAGATATTATAAAAGTTCTAAATAGTATCTAGGTGCATGTAAGGAATGTTTTCAACCTCAATACTTTTTGGGTTTTTTTTAAAGAAGAATTTTAATTTAATAAATATATAGTATTATTTTTTTTAATAAATAACAATATATTTATTTTAAATTGTTTCAAAGTATATTTTGCCTGTGAAAATTTGCATATGTAAAGAATATTATTTTTACTGCTGCAATTAGAAATTGTAAATGCACATAAATAAGATTTTCTTCAGATTTTTGTTGACATTTTTTGGATTGAACAGTCTGTTGGTATCATATATTATAAGAAATTTCTTAAGGACATTATCTTAGTTATAGCAGATACTATGAATGTTTAATAAAAATTTATGTCTAGCCTTAATATATGAGAATGATTTAATCAAAAATATTAATTGATTCTGAGAATGAATTTCCAAGTATTCTATTAATTTTATACAGCAAAATTGAAATACTTTTAGATTAATTAATTCCTGCTTGACTAAAATTCTTGTGGACTCAAGGATTAGGTTTTTTTATATTTTAAAATCGTAATGATTCATTTGTATATAATTTAGAAAAACGAATCATAATTCGACCCCAGAAAACTGGAAAAAGTAGTATTTGTTCATTTATATAACCTTGGATCGTAATTCTGCATTTAGAATATATGCTTATTGTCTGGCTAGATTAGAATGTTTTCATAGAAGAAAATGATTTATAGTATCTAGCATTTTGCTAGTGATATTCCTCAGAAGGAAAATGATTTTAAATCATGGGATGATGCTGCTAATGCACTTAAGAGGAACCTTAAATGCTTATGTTGAAATTTCAATACTTGATTCTATATTGAAGAGAGTTTTATTGAAATAACAAGAAACGTATTCGCAGCTATTACTTTTTACAATTATTTTTATTTTTCCATTATTTCCGGTTACATTTATGTGTCTGAGCAAACGTTTCAGCATTGAAAATCGCCTGCTGGGTTGTAGCCAAATTTCAAAGCGCGAAAGAATAAAAATTGCACGGCATCCCCAGGTGCCCTTGGTGATTTGAAGTGTTTCTTGTCGTAAATGTTGGGGACCAGTCACACACGTACTTTGCTAACTTTTCCTCGACTTGTCAAAGAAAGTTGAAAACGATTGATAAAAAAAATCGTTTTTCAGAAGCGGCTGCCATTATGAGAGTAGTCATCCTTTGAACGTGTCATTATTTTTCATGAATTTACATAACGTTCAAGTGAGTCAGTCACATTAATATGAATTGTCCATTTTCGGAATGCAATTTATATCATTTTCAAAAAAAAAAAAAAAAATTTAAAATTTGGTGACAGAATGAAAAATATTAGATTAGGTTATGGATACATTGCGGTTTTTGCTTTTAAAATTACCATTCGATGAAAATATAGATACAATGTTCTTTTAAGGAAAATTTGTTGATAAATAATATTTGTCTCTTAATCCTTTACAAAAAGAGGATATTCCATTCCAAGTGTAATCGCGAAAATAAGTTTTTCGGTCATACATATGAAATCATTATTTCAATTTTTTTAAATATCTGCTCAGTCATTAATAATAAGTACATAAATATATTTAAGAAAATATTTTATATGCTGAAGGTCGATGAGAAAAATAAGCTATGAAAGGAAAATTGCGATTCCGCGTATAATTTCCAGATTTATATATGCTGAAAGTACCGGGATGAAAATTTAAAAAAAAAAACAGATTTTATCACATGATTTAAGTCGGGAATAATTTGAAATTGCAAAAATTATGAAGAATTTTCAGAAAATATGTGTTATAATACATTTTAATTGTTTATTCTTAGAAATCATATTATTATTTCGCATATGTCAAAAAATAATAATAATAAATATCATATATATGTCAAAATAATTTTAATTATAAATGTGGTCTTATCGGGGTGAGCTTAAATATAAAAGCATATACTAGGCTTTAAGTTATTTATTATTTCGCATTCTGCTTTAAATTGTGTTGCAAGTTTCCCAAAATAAAATCCGCCAACATCCTTTTCCTCTAGAATTAAATTTGCCCGAACAGGTCTTATACCTTAATAATCCCGGACTGTCTGGTATCCGTGGAGACCTTTGACCTATGAGCAATCTTTTTTCTATAGTTGGTTTTGAGTGAGACATAAGCCCAAGTGTTTCGCTTTATTAGCTTTCAGGTACTGTTCGAAGAAGGTCACTTGTGTTAAAGGAATATTTTATATTTTTGCATGCATTCTTCTCACCCGAAGAGCAATCGCAGTTTTTCTAGAGCGATCCGAGTCGATGATGTGATGTTACTGATGTGTCGGTGGTGCTGCAGAACAGAGAATGTTTCCAAGTTCACGGGTTGGAAATGGTTGGAAACGTTAGTATGATTTCAATAATTCCTCTATAAGGGACCACTTTAATCTAGAATTGTGGTGGTGGAGTGATAAAAATGGTATTTTTCTCACACCGTTTATAAATAATCTTTTGTTTATGTAAATCAAGCACATGGTCTAAGCATCATCATGTGTGACATTTCTCATCCGTGACTAATGTCGTGCAACGCTGCAGTTAACAGTGATCTGATTTAGATTTTTCCTTTAGGGCTTCGCCTTCTTTTCATGAATTGTCTGTTAATTAGGGAAACGAAACAAATCCGAAATACTCCTGAATTAGAGAAGCAATCTTTTAAAAATGTTATTTCTTTCATAAGAAGGGAACCAGAAGGCAGTCGGGAGGAAAGATCGTCGATCATAAATGGGACAGTGGTTTAATTTTAAAATAGCAACGTTTACGTCCTAGCTGTCCGCCTGCAATTGGTTTCGAAGCATTAACGAGAAATAGGAAAAGGAGACTGGATATTATGCCAAATTCTATTTGGATCCGTTGGCATTGGGATTTTATGTGTAAATCGAGATGAAAGTACTCGGTTGAGACATATTTCGAAACGGTTAAAAAAATGCAACACATTGGTGTACTTTACGAGGCAGCATTATGTTGTTTGATATAACCCTCACGCGGTTATAAGGTCAAATATAAAAACGAGTCCACGTTGTGCTCGGTCCTCTTTGACTTGCCATCCTTCCTCGTCGAAGGAGCCTCAATCATTCGATGGTAAGCCAATAATTGAAAAGTTGAATAATAAAGTCATGTAGGTGTCGGCGAAATTTTGCGCAAGTTCCCGAAGCAAGGTGTCATTTTTGGATTTACGAAATTTGAAGTTTACATAACTCGTGGATAACGAATTTCAATGTTCTTCATAGACGAATACTGCAGTAAAAACAGGTAGTGGATGACCTCAGGCTCAGGCTCATATGTATCTCAGCTAGGCGAGTACCCAATCCACTCAGTTCCGTGGCCTCGGTTCTTGCATATTTACCGGTGATAAACGGTTCTTTTCCCGGACTTGAATTTTGCTTCGTTTCGGCTTTCGGGTTGAAGGTTTTGAAGGTTTTTCTCTCAGCTTCCGTGTGGGATCGGTCGAATGATTTCGCATTTGCCGCGAAGGAATTCGCAAGGACAAGAGCGGAATTTGGCGGGAGTCTTCCGGAAGCGATCGCGGCGGCTTTTTACGAGTCAACGAGAAGGTTTTAACTTCTTTCTAAGTATTCAAATTTTATAGTTCATTCCAGTCTGTGATTTACATCCTGGTTTGAACTCTCAAAGGCCTTGGCAAGGATACGTTATGCTTTTGAAATATCAACCGGCAAAAGGCGGTAAGATGGAATACATGCGAAGAATTCACATTTTTGTTGCTTTATGACAGAAGAGTTTCCGTGTCGGATACGAAACGATCGGTCGTTCCGACGCCATTCATTCAAGGCCACCGCATATAACTGTAATAATATTCGAAGAAATAATTTTGAGGTTTTTAAAACAAAAAAACGAGGTTTCAGAGGGCAGTGTTTCGGGAGCATGCATCGCGGTGGGATCCAGGCGTGAGGGACAAGAAAATTGTTTTTTTGTTTGCATCTCGGATATTGGATAATTTTTAGATTTAAGTTGGTGGGCACGGGAGGATGATGAATGAATATGGGTATGAATATCTCACCGAAGATCGAAATGAGAGAATATATTTCTTTGCACGAAAGAATAAAATATCGAAGTCGACGTCCCGGCCACGGCCAAGGTGAAGGACGGTCACACAACGTTGTCAGATCGTCACTTCCTTCTTTACATCCCAATTTCATATTTCCGCTATAGATTTACATAGTGGTGAAATAACGGTTCTGCTGTATTATGTTATACATGTGTATGAATTTGTATTGCGTTTTACCCTTTTTTATTTTCTATACAATTGCTATGAATAATCGAAATCCGTTTTTTGCAAACTCAGTATTATTTAAATATGATTATTTCCTTATTATGAAAACAAGCGCAATCCCCTTCGATTTGAAAAGCTTTACTATTATAGAAGAACCACAAAGACGAGCAACTGATAAGTTACTCGTTCATGGGAAAGGAAACTTGTTTTGCCAACCTTTTCGTGTTTTAGCGTTTTGCAAAAACTCGTACAGTCACATTCCACTGACTCAATCCATTTTGCATAAGAACCCCCCCTCCGCTTCCCTTCTCGTTTTTTATATTACGTCATATCAGTTTGAGTTCCCCTTGATAGTTGGCATCGTGATGATTAAACTTGAGCTAAAATTAGCCTCCTCGAGGACCATCTCCTGCAAGTAAAAACTGTTGGAAACATTTATTTAAATAAGAATTTATTGACTTTGTTTTCGTAGACGGTTCTTCGGCGCGATCGAGCAGTGTTCTTAGATTGCAAGGTGGGAATGACCTTGGGTCGCGGGATTACCACGTGACCATCGCTCGTACCTTGACCTTGGAGGTTCTTCTCTCCGCCGTAAGGAGCTCCACTGTTTTAAGAGTTGGTTCCTATTCCAGTGCAGAACTTTGTTGTCTCAAGCAAAAGTAAATCACCAAACCAAAACGCAATGCATTTGACGGTGCTTCAAATTTCTTCCTTCCCTTAACAGTGTCCTCTTGAATGAAATGAATCACAATGACTCATTCGCAGACCTAGATAAAATGCTCGTGGGTTCTTTTATGTCCATTAAGGACTGCAAATTTCCTCATAAAGGCACTGGTTGTAAAATAATTACACAATATTATATATAAATAGGTGCCAATGAAATTTTCATAATTTCGTACATTCACTGAAGTAATTTTAAAATTGTAACCCGCGGATGTTAAGAGACATTGGGAATGATTCGAAATTATTAGAAAAAGCGGGAAAAACGTGTCATTGACACGGGCCATCGCTCTCGGGCTCTGGCGACAGTTTTTCTTCCTTCCTCAACACGCGCAGCTCTGCAATTGCCGTTGACTGGACGCGATTTTTCATCCGAGTCAAGTGTCCACATGACGTCCTGCATCTTTGTCCGAAATTAAATATGTGCTATTGTCAGCGTTCGTATGATTGTTTTCGCAAATTAGAGAAATTCGGTTTTCAATACTTTTCGACTGTTCTCGATTAGGTCTGGATTACCCTTGCTGTGAGCTCAAGTACAATTTGAGCTTGTCCTATTGCGTGAATTGCGAATTAAAACCGTAAAAAAATGAATTTGCATTTTGAGAATTATAAACGAAATAAGTGAAATAAAATAGGCCACTTTCCGGTGAAACTCCCTCGTTAAGCTAGAACTTTATGTTACCTGCTTGTTTTTTTACAAACTAAAATTTTGATTATTTTAATATTAAAAAAATAAATATTAACAGGCAGCCGTAAAAATTAGCGCATTCATTGTCTTATTATTGCTGCAAAGCTCGTTATTTATTAACATTTACAAAAGCATTAGAAATTCCGTACAATAAATTTCCTAACGGAACAGGTTGCAGATTGTTATGCGAAAGTAATTTTTTAATGGAATTCAGAGATTTTTATTGTTTTAAATTGAGGTCGGTAAACTTTCGTTAACGTCAAAACCCACAACAAATTCTTTGATGCCTTTCTCTGTTGCCCATGACCTTTTGTAAAGTAAATGAATCGGTGTCCAGTTTTTCGTCAGCATCCTTTTTGATGAAGGCCACTCTGTCAAGATTTGTTGACAAGCTTTCTCGTGGCCGCATTTAACACATGGCTTTTGATTGAGAATTTCTGCTCTTGAATCACAACTTTGGAAGCCTCTGGGTATTAACTAAGATAAGTCGGTGATGCCGTGTCAGAAGCGTGATTTTTTTTCATTTTTCGGCTGCTGGAGACTACCGTCGTCACAAATTTAGTTTGACCGCCGAAGAAACCGATTCCGAGTGATTTTGCATTAGGAAAAGGCGAAATTCGACGAAGTGCGGAGGATTCGACAATGGAAAATTGTGAATGATGCAGCGGATTCTGCGCCCGCCGAGCAAATCAATGGAGGGAAAGGTTGAAGGTCGTAATCGTGACCTTGACACCCCGCTGCCGTTCATTCAGCTGCCGTCGCATTCATTCAGTTCTGATTCCACGAGCTTCGGGGATGTGGAAATAGCTCGTGTGTAAACATTTGCATATTTTCTTGTGCCCCGGCGCAATCGGTTCACTCAGTCCGCAGATTGCATTTATTTTTCAGTATTTTAATGTTTGGCAAAATTTTCAGCAATTATCGATTGCGTTCACCCGCAATTTAACATGCTCCGCGACCTTTTCATCTCCCGTGAACTTTAATTTTTGAATCTCGGGGGTAATGTAAAGTTGCATTTTCAGCTGATGATTACTTGCTTTGAATTCCTCTTTTATCTTACTAAATTCTCCAAGAAATTGAAGCTTAGACTGAAATTGCAATTTTTGTTTTTTTCAGATGGGATGCATAAAAAGAATTTAAAAGACTGAAGAACCCGAACAAAGACTGGAAAGCAAATAGTATTCGGTGCATATAAGTGAGCAGCAATATTTTTATCAGTGATCAATGTGAATTACATGTATAATATATGTATATATGTTATGTATATGTATATATATACAAATATATAAATAGGAATGGATGACAATTAAAAATGATAAACTCCACTTGACCATTTAATTGTAAGAATTTTTATTAAAATTTGGCAAATACCTCATGTCATTTCAATTTATATTTGCAAAGATTTTTGTATAACACAGTTTATCTAAAAGTTATTTAGTCTTTATGTTGTTCTAATTATGATGAATACAAGTGCTGTTTTTTACATCAATTTCAGTTCGAAGTTAAAATTATATAAAATAATGAAAAATTTATTGGAAATTGTGAAAAGCAATTTTGAACAATAATTCTAATATTAATACAAATAAAAATAATAGTAATAACAATAACATTAATAGTAATAGTAATATTAAGTAATATCAATAACAAAAACAATTAGTAAGATATGGAAGAATTAAATGACCAAAGGACTAAATGATACTCGCGCTTGCCGTGGCTCTCCAATGGACACTACTGCCGCCGGTGGTACGGCTTGGTCCCAAGCGACCACCACAAGGTTCTCCTCTCAAGGTGAGAGTGTCTTTTCACTACCAGTAATCAACGAACCTTATGATATTTAGTATAATTTATGACTGAAATAAAATCTTTCAATTGTGTTTTAATGTTGTTAAAGGTTCACCGACGAAAGGGGTAGTGTCAGTTCTTGTCGACCCGAGAAATGAGGGTCCCAACGTATTGACTATTAAGGAAGAACACGTTGTTGGAAGGGGAACTTCGGTTACTTGTGGTGGAGTGACGGTCACATCCATAAACGTCACCCACGAATCCGACCCAACGCACTCACAAGATGGTAATTTTATTATTATTATTATTATTATTATTATTATTATTTTTGTTCAAACCGTAATTTTGAATAATATTTTTAATGCCTTTTCCAATCGAAGAAAATCGTTGATTGAATTGAATTATTTACATCTCAAACTTCAAATTTTATGAATATGCTCACTCATGTTTCCTCATGATTAAACAGGAGCACAGCCCTCATTTTACGACGCTATAACTCGCTAAAATTGCATAGAAAGCGCTTTTTTTACCAATTAATATATCTTCTGTCTGAGGTCTAATGCTTCATATTATTATGAAAGTATAACTTTTCATCAAACATGTGCAGGAAAAAGCAACTTTATAATGGAAATTTTTTTCCTAATTAAAACATTTATTTAAACTGAAAATATTGTAAATCCAAATACAATTTTTCGCACCCTACATCATTCTATAGAAATTTTGTTGCGTGTATGAATTTTTAAATTTATACTTACAAAATAACCTTTTTGTTTAATTCTTTTAATATTTACGTGTTAGGAAATATGTATAAGATTTATGCTTTTCTCTTGAAGGGTCTATTAAATTCATACATTTAAGTTATTAATAATTTATAAATTAATGCTAAATTTTAGTATTTGCGAAATATATTTTATATTTATAATTTCAGCTGCAAATATAAAGTATTATGAAAAAGTAAATGGTGATGTGATTGTGAAATGTGAAGTACCAAATTCTGGAGCGCTGGAAGATTCAGGATCAGATTCAGAAGTCAGTAAAATTGATTTTAGAGGTAAGCCATTTCATAAATATTTTTCGTTTTTTTTCACTTTAAAGTATTTTCAAGAAAAAATAATTTACAAAACTTTGTAAGGTTCTTATTAAATATAGGTGGAAATTTTTCAAATAAAAATACAAAAATGTTCGGATTACATTTAATTAAGCTCTAGTTATTAAATGAAATTACTCCTTTGCTAAAGAGTTTTCTTTTACTTACTTTAAATAAAAAAATTTCATTATGTTTCTTTTCTAAGGATTTATAAATATGTTTCTATAGATATTCATTCTTTTCTCTAAAAACTTTATGATTTTTTTCAGGTGTTCATCTACGAATGAAAAAGAAACGGAGTAAAAGAAATAATGAGGAATCTCAGGATAGTTTCGGAAATGAGGAACCAGAGAGGCCAATGTCTTGGGAAGGAGAGCTCTCCGATGCAGAAATGTCAATAGTCACTGGAGTAAAGATGGAAGGAGAAGACAATGGAGAAGGGGATCAGCTTTCTCCTCAACACGCTAATAAACCAATAAATTTTGCAGACAGCATTGTAAGTAAAAATAATTTTAATGCTGTAAAATTTTTACACATTTTATAATTATGGGATGTATTGGAAAAAAGAAGAATATGTCATTTTTACCTAATATTACAAAAAACAATTTCTATAATATTTAACCTTATTCGAATAAAGAAAGAAATTATTAATTAAATACTAAGAGTTTAAAATCAATCATTTTTTAAATAATGTATTGCAATTAATTTAAGTATTAATTGCAAATTATGAAATCAATGATTAGAAATAGAATATATCTTGGCTATCAAATACTACATTAATTTCGAAGTTTACTATCCAATATTTTAATAAGCTTGAAACAAGAAAAAATATTGATTGACAAGAATTATAATTATATTCAAAGAGAATCCTTCAGTTGAATTTTTTTAGTTTTATGTCCACGATTATTTGTTCTAACGGATGAATTTTCAAAATACTTGTTTTTTTCATTAAAATTTTAAAACAAAGATTTACATTTTAATAAGTAAAAAAAAATAATTATTTTTGTAAATAAAATACTTTCAGAACGAATCAGTATTGGAGCAAACAAGACTCAACCAAGACCAGCAAATTAATAATGAAGCAGTCGGTGGATCTACAAATGCAAGAGAATTACCTCTTTTAGTGGACAAACTATTGGG
Organism: Ricinus marginatus; assembly: GCA_028565995.1. Lineage (NCBI taxonomy): Eukaryota > Metazoa > Arthropoda > Insecta > Psocodea > Ricinidae > Ricinus > Ricinus marginatus. Next base: position 670 of record JAOWBB010006388.1, on the reverse strand, counting down.
TAAAAATTGTATAGAATTAAGAGCTCGCATTATTAATTTTTTTTCACATTTTATGCTTTGTTAATATTCTTAGTTTTAAGTTCGTATTGTTCTTGCAGGTGGTTATAGTACCCCTTCCAACAGTCCGATCCTTCAACATAGACATCAACATCACTCATTAACGAAACAACATTCACACTTCAGTACTTTACCACCTAATCCTTCTCCAGATTCTGCTATCCATTCTGCTTATTCATATTCATCACCTGCTGCTTCTCCTGCTGCTTCTCGGCATCTTCCGTCAAGTGGTTTTTCGTCTCCGTTTACACCTTCCCTTTCAAGGAACAATTCAGATGCAAGCCAGTATGGTGGTTCTCAACATTCTTCTTGCTATAGTTATAACAGTGAGAATTTCTCCAGTCCAACTCATTCACCCGTTCAAAGCAGGCACTTACATGGATATTCTAGGGTTGATGGCAGTCCTTTACATGCAGTTACAGGTATGTGATTTTTTTATTAAATATGTTAAAGGCAAACAATGTTCTTAATGAATATCTGTTTTTAAAAATGTTTTACTTTTACTAACACTTACAGGTGGTCTGGTATATGGTTCAAGAGGAATGGTTCAACATGGTATGGTGGAAGATTCTGTTCATTTAGATAGCGAACGAGATGAGGAAAGAGATCCCTG
>JAOWBB010006387.1:0-137520 GCA_028565995.1 Ricinus marginatus | reverse complement strand
AAAAATTAAAAATTATATTTTATTTAAATTAATATTTATTAAAATAATATTAAATAATATTTATAATTTAAGAAGCTTCTGTTTTTCTGAAGAGTGTAAAGAAGACTGTGGTGTGATAATAATAATAACAATCAAAACTACAACTATAGTAATTAATTTTTCATGTTTCAGATTGTTTCTTCCGTAGATGAAAAAACTTTATCTATGAAAGCTACAATTTTTAACAAAGAATATTTAGAAACAATCGAATCCGTAGATTTATCAATCGAAGCTGAAATAGGTCGTATTCGATGTATTTTATTAAATCGTTTTTTTTGTTCGACTCTTGTGAGTATCACCTCTTTGATTTAGAATTTTATTGCCGCAATGTAAGTCGTTTTAAGAAAGACAATTAGTATTTAAATATTTTGATTTATTTGTAAACGTTTAGTCGAAATAAGTCATATTATTTCTGACAAATAAACTTTTATAGATTCTTAACTTATTTTATACAATTTAAATTTTTTAAAGATTTCCTTTAAATCTTGAAAATTAAAATTATTATCATAAATTAGTGAAAGATGTCAATGTTCTTAATATATTTACAAGTTTTTTTTCATTGTCGAATGAAGGATTAAGTTGAAAATTATAAAAATTTCATTTCTGGTAATATTTTACTATATCTTTGAAAATAAAAGAATAATTCAGTTGCATTGTTTCACACGTAAAATTTAAAATTTATTAATCGCTAATATTTTCCATTGTGCGTGATGAAGGCTTATTCGACAATTTAATTCAAATCTTGTTTTTTTAATGTTATATTTTCATGTTTAATGATTTTAAAACACATTTTCAGGATTTTATGAACTCATTTCAAAACGAAATCTCAGTTCTTGCTCAAGGAGCTTCAGTTGCAGCTCAAAAAGCTAAGGAAGAAGTAATAAGAGCTTACGAAAATCAAACCAAAATATCACTTGATATTAAAATAACGGTATAAACAATAATTTTTATACATTTTAAAAATTTTTTATCCATTTCATTTTTACTGGATAATAAACTTAACTGTTATTTAGTAAAATAATTATACTAGAAATTTAGTTAAAGATTCATAAAAAACTGAATGTAAAGATAATTTAGCTAACTGTTAGTTTTAAATAGCTACATCAATTTTTTACGACAAATATTAAAATATATCTTTATTTTTTTTTGAATGAGTAATTTGCTTTTCATAATTCATAATTTCAGGTCAAATTATTTTTTTAAGTTTTTCTAACCATGACAGATATCCTTAATTAAAACTTCATAATTTAATCATTTTTAACAAGATAGTAATGGTCTTTAAAGGTATCCAGCTTTTAAAATTTTCAGTAATAACAAAGTTATTTAATAAAAATTCATCATTTTTTAATATCATATTATAATTTAAAAAAGAATAAGAGTAATTAAAACCAATTATACTAATAAAAATATTTTTCACTAATATTACAGGCTCCATTAATTGTAGTACCACGTAAAAGTTCTAGTATGGAAGTTATTATAATAGATATGGGAATTCTGACTGTTAAAAGTTTTATAGCTGAACTTAAAGAAGCAAATATTTCACAAGGAATGGAAAAAAATGTACCATTAATGGATATTATAGGGTGTCATCTTGAGAACTTGAAGCTTAGTAGGTAATGCATACAGTTTGATTTTTATATATATATATCTTATTTCATCAGTTATATATACATCAGTTTTAATTTCAAATTAATAATAATAATAATTAGCACAGCCTAAATTTATTTTTATAATTGAAATCTATTACATTTATTTGTAATTTTAATCATAAAATATATAATAAATTTATTTATAACAGATAAATTTTTTCTAAATAAACAATTCTTATTGTTAAAAAATTGTATGAATGTACAAAATCGAAAAATGTTTAAAATTAAATATATATGCAATAGACTGAGAAGAATTCACATATTTAATGTATGTATTTCAAATTTTAATGAAATTAATACTTTCAGAGCTATTCTGAACTCGGGTGATAAGAAACAAATTTCGGAGACATCCATATTAGATCCTGTAACACTTGAAATAACATTACAACGAAATTTATCGATTAGCTGGTACACAGATATGGTTCCTCTGCAAATTCAAGGACGATTAGAATTGATTCATGTAACGTTAACCCATACTGGTTTAAATTTTATTGTCAATGCCATGCAGGAAAATTTAATGGAAGGTCAAGCACAGGAATCCGGTATTAAAAGCGCAAAAGTTATTGTACTGGAAGATGATAATGAAGAATTCAAATCTAACAGAGAATCTCAAAAATATTCAAGAGAAGAAGTCAAAAATACAGATGAGAAAATTCGACCTACATTAAGATTCACTTTTCAAACGGATCGATTTATATTTGATACTATAAATGATACTGCTAAAGTTCTGGTTTGTAAATTATATTTATATTTAAATATTTTCTTTTGAAAAGCAATCAAATTTTGGTAAAAATTTTCGATTAATAAGATACATGAAATACATTAGAAATAGTGACGTATTTTTTTAGTCGATGATTTACAGTTTGTATTTGAAAAATTATATAAATGCTGGCGGTTTTAACTTTCATATAAGTAATCGATGTATTGCTTTTAGGACGACTTGCTTTTTCTCATTTATTCAATATTATCTTACGAGAATAAGTTTTAAAAATTTTATGAAAAGTGCTAATTAATCTTTCAAATTATGTATTCGAGAGCAAATTAATTTTTTTAATTATACGCATAGCATTTGATAATTTGAACTTATTATTGTAGTTGTTTCTTAATTGTATTTTGATATTATTTATACATTCAATTTTCAGCGAAAAGAAGATGCCAAATCCCAAAGTCTAGCAAAATTTGTTTTAGATGTTATTTCAGTGAAGAGCACAATCTTTTCGGATGGTTCGATTTCTACCTGTGCCTTTTTGTCTAATATCACAGTGGATGACACTAGACCTGGTAAGAATAAAATAATAAAGACTTTAAGATTATAAAAGCAAAATTTTTTAAGTATATATATATATATATTTTTTTTTTAGGCAAGGAAGACAGAATAACAAAATTGATGGAAAGGAGAGTAGAAATAACTAGAGAAAAGTTAAATACAAATTTGCCTTCTATGTTCAATATTAATTTTGAGAAAAAAGGATTAGATTTATTTAGTATGTACCTAATTTATATAAGAAAAATAACTATGTACTTTTCATCTTATCTTAGGTATATTTTCTGAATAAAAATCAAGCTTCATTAGCGATTAACCACGTTTTAAAATTGTTAATTCGGAAAAAAAAAGAATTACTAATTTTATCACTAATTGAATAATATAGAAATATCGGAAAGAAATAATTTCATAGGCATTTTTGACCACAGATATTTTATTTTTGAAAAATTTAGAAAAAAAATTATTTCATAGATAATTCGATTTATATATTAATCTAATTAAAAAATAAATTTTAAATTTCAGCTGATCTGAGGGTTAGCGGATTCGATCTAATTGTGTCAATGGATTTTTTATCCAATTTGCTAGTATTTTTTAAAATTGACGATCCTGTATTATCACAACATATTTCCCAAACACAGATCAAACAAACTGAAATTAAACAACGCCGTTCTTCACTTAAGTCGGTGAAAGATCTTCCTCAAGGAAAAAAAATCGTAGATAAAAAAAGTGATTTTGAAAGCTCTCGATTGCCCACCTTTACAATTAATATTAGACTTGATAAACCTAATATTGTCATTGTTGAGAATATAGATAATCACGACACTGAAGCTATTGTTTTCAATGTAGGTACTATTTTCTTTTGCAAATAAAGAATAATTTAAAATTAATTAACCATAAATATTTGTGATTGAAATTTCAGACTGAATTAGTAATGAAATATAGACAAGCAGGGACTAGGCAAGTTCTAAACGGGACTCTAATTGATATAGGACTAATGTCATGTCGTTTTACTCCACACAAAAGGCCTCAACCATTATTTCAAGTAAGAATTATCAATTCTCGACATAATCATTTAAAGATTCAAATTCTTTTACTTTGAGTCATCTGTGTTAAATAGTGTTTATAATTTAATTCATGATAGGTTTTTTTATATAGATAATCTGATGTTATTCATATCAGATTTTTCAAATATCTTTTTAATTCTATGATCTTAAAATATATTTATAAGAGGTAATAAATCCGTAAAATAACTTAACATCAAGTTGATATACATAGAAATATTTTTTGATGTTATTCTTTTTTATATAGTACATTATTTTTAAGCTAATTTAATATATTTTTAAATTCTTCTACTTTTAACAGATAGTAAAACCGTTCACAATCAGTATGGCTGGCTCAACACCCGAAAACCAAGGTCTACATATAGATATTTGCTTGACCGACATTTATTTAACAATAAACACTAAGACAGTAGAACTGCTAAACAAATGTTTTCAAACTGTAATGACTGATCTGTCGCAAAATGAATTGGTCTCACCTGAAAATGATTATTCTGATATATGGAAAATAAAGACATTTAAAGCTGAAGATTTTTGGTTTATGAAAACTGGTAAACGTAAATTTTCAATTCATTACTTAACATTTTGTTTATTAAAATAATAAAATAGTGTTTAATTATTTAATAAATAAAAAATGTAAAGAGTACCATCAAAATATATAAAAATATATGTTAAAAGACTGAAAAGTACAACGATGAACGAGGTATTTAAAGAATAAAACACCGAATAACGTTTACAAAACCTCCTTATTTAAGTATAAATATTTCCAGAATGCAAGGAAATTTAATCTTTTCAATTTTTTTATGTGAAGAAAATTTTACATTGAAAATTGGACAAATTAATATTTTTTCAGAACAAGGTGTTGATGCTCTTCTCACCTTAAATAAACCATCAACAATTTCTTCATTTGGTGAAATTTTGGAAGAAATCTGTTTGGTCTCAATTCCTTCTCTTGTAATAACATTAGAAGATGTAACCTCCAAGACTAGGATGCCTTTAATCTTATTCGAAATGTCATTACAAAGTCAAATTCACAATTGGAGTACGCAGGTATGAATAATACTTAATCCAATTTATTTTCATATGTTATGTAATATATTAAGAGTTTCTATTGACATCAATTTAAATTTAATATTTTGAACATGAAGAAATTTTTAATGTATGAATATTTAGCTGACTATTTTGTTTTATTTAATATATTATATATTGTTTATATCGTCTTGCACAAGATTTTCAAATGAAAAGGTCTATCATTATTCTTGTACAGCATACACTCTAATGCATTATTTTTTAGATTGATCAATTGTTATCGTACAGAATGACTTTAAATATTTCATATATTTTTGCAATAGTCTAAGCTATACTTCAAATAAACCAATTGAAAAAAAATTGAATTATAAATCCGCTAAAAATCAATGTTTTAATCAAATCAATCGGATCTTAATCCGACCATGTTTATGATGAGTCTTATTTGAAATGATTTTTAATGGATATAATGAAATTTTCAAATTTCAATTGATTTGATTAATTAAATTGCATTTGATTTTAGTTAACCATCGACAATTTGATGAAGATTCAAATGCATTATTTTAACAGATCAGTTTCTTCTTGGGAGCCTCTCATAGAACCTTTAGAAATGTTTAGAGATAAAAAGTCATTTTTTGTTCCTTGGGAATTGGAATGCAATGTAAGTAAACATTATCAAGATTAATTTTGTTCTATTTATACTCTATCACTGTTTAAGTTTGTTCTACTAGACTATTTCTAATTTAATATTTATAAATGATTAGTAGTAGATGTCATAATTGATTTAATTCTTGAAATTTTTTTTAATCTCGTTATTATTTTTTGGAATTAAAATAAGCTTAATTTTTAATAAAATTTTTGTTTTAATATTAGATCACAGTTGGAAATGAAGGCGCTTTTGATTCGGGTGCAGATGAGGAATCAAATCCTAGACCAATTGTATCAGTAACTTTTTCATGCACAGAAAAATTGGAAATCACTATCACCAAAACTTGTATTGATGTTCTAAAAAATTTAGCCGAAGCTTTTACTACCGCTGTATCTCAAACTACTCAAATGAAAATGATTTCATATCCACCTTTTGTAGTTAAGAACGATACTGGCTTTTCAATAGAACTATTACTGGACAAATCAAAAATGCATGTGAGTTTGAGATTACAAAATTTCTTTTAGATTTAGTTCCGTATTATGAAAATTTTTATACAAAATTTTTTGATTGATATAAAACATTTCTATAAATATTTGTGTTTTGGTCACGATAGTTGACGTAAAAATTAGTGCGTCTAAATTTTCATGTCATATTTTACATTTTTAAAAATGTTTTTAGCCTTTAAAAATTAAAACATAAAATTTCAAAATTTAACATTTGTTTTAAACTAACTAAATAAATGAAAATTGTTTAACTTGTTCTAATTTAAATTGCTGTAAATAATTACATATATGTACATTTGTTTAAAACATCTAACTCCTTCGGATGTTTACCCAGACGTTTTTTTAAATTGCATATTCGTTGAAGTTTAATTAAGTATTCAAGCTTTTTCTTTTGTATCTTTTTTCATAATTAATTTTTTTTAGGTTTTTCGAAAAAAAAAAGAAGGATACAAGATAGTAGAATTACAAACAGGAGCTAAAGTTGAGCTTGAACAAGGGAAAAATAAATTACAAAAATCAACAGCTAGCTCGAAAAAAGTTTTCGTAATTGAAAAAAAAGAATTATATTTATACATTAAGGTAACTACATATATTTTTATTTCCTCATTCAAAAATTCTGAGAAATATATTGAAATACTTTTCAATAAGTAATAATGTAGAAAATTTAAAACATACATGTGAAATATAGAGCACTATATTTGAATAGAAATATATTAGTGAATTGTTTATTGCAAAGAGTTTTTTTTTTTTAAATTATAAATGCCACAATAATGTTATTATAAATGCTGTAATTAATTGAATAAAATTATCTACCATAAATAAAATTTCTTATGAAAAAAAATTGTGCCGTAAACAGGATATATATTTGGATCAATTAAAAACATTTTTCGCAATCATTTAATAGAAAGTTTGTTATCACTTACATAATTTGAGATTTATCAATCGTTAGGAAGAAGACCGTGATATTACACTTTAACATATCGCTAATATATTTTATTCAAAATTTTTCATCTGATATCATAGTCATTAAATGATTTAGCATTATTTAATTTTTTCTTTTTGTTTCAGTGTTCTTTATTTAAGGATGAAATTTTGGAGCTTCCAATTAGTATCTCGAGTAAGAGATATTTTCCAGTTTTAAACTTTAATTCTCATGAAGAAAGTCGGGGTCTTATTTCAGATGTAAACGTTACTCATTATTCTAATTATATTACATTAAGAAGCATTTTACAAATAAAAAATAATTTTCTTGAAGCAATTGATATTCTTCAGTTTGTCAATTCAAGAAGTGAAGTAGAATATATTGGTACAGTTGAGGGAAATTCATTTCTGAATATCCCACTTCAGAATGTTTATAGTTCAACCAAAGAATTGTTCTTTACAGTTAAAGGGTAGGTAATTCAAAAATTTATATTCCTTCATAAAAATTTCGGCAAAATTGTTCAAGAGAACAAATTGTAATATCTAGTAAATAATAAAAAGAAACTGATGAAAAAATAATGTTACATTTTTCCTTTAGATATTATTATTAATTATAAATTTAAATATTTATGTTTTAATGCAGATATTCAATGAGCAATCTTCCTTTCATATGGGAAAATATCCAACCAGACGTATGTAAATCAGAGTTATTGCAATGTAATTCGAAAAATCCAGAAGACAATGATCCGTTTTTTATCATGGTAATTTTTCCGTTTAAAAACCTATAATTTGTTTTATGAATTTTAATTTTAAAATATGAATTCAAATTTCCTGTTTACTCTAAGGCTAAAACAATAATTTTGATTCAATTTTTTTATTTGAACATTTGCTTGCTTTAAAAATTAATTTACTCATTATTCTATTATAAGATTTTCGCTTCTACTTTACTATGTTATATTGTGTATTTTAAAATATCATTTTAAATTTCAGGTAATTGGTGAAGTAGAACAAGTGTATTATGAAAATACTCTTCGTCATACGACGGCTGGTATGTGCATTAATATTCGACTGCAGCCTACTGTGGAATTGTTGAATAGTTTGCCTGTTGATTTACTAGTTCAGGGAGAGGGATGCGTTCATGAAATGCTTTTATCTTCTGGTGAGAAACTGCAAATGCCCCATGCAGAACCGGGTATTTCGACAGTCACTTTACGGGTTGGTAAAATTTTTTTGACTGACTGAAAGAAGATTATAAGAGATACATTTTATTGTGCTTCTTATTGTTTGGTTTTTCGATCTCTATTTTGTCCTGTATGATTTAATTTTTGTGATTATTTTAGATGTCAAATTATTTAGAAAGAGAGTGGTCTTGTAAAACAGTTATTCCAGATCGTCCTCCTGAATTTTTAGTTTGGACCTTCGAATCATATAGTGGTCTTGCATCGGAGGAAATGAACATAGGTGTTTTTTATTCCACAAATCATTCGTCTATAACATTAAATATATATTCACCGTATCTAATGGTTAATAATACAGGACTCATGCTTTCATATAGGGTAAAAGAAAAATTATTCTTTCACAATTAATTTTTTTTGTTTTTTATTTATGTTTCTTTAATATTATGTTTTGTAAATATAATTGCTACTAAAATTAATTCCTGTTGTTTCAGTTTGATGACCATAATTCGGTGATTTATCATCCACCATATCATAAAGAACCACTAATGTTTTCACCAAGCTTAAAAAAATTTTTTAGTAAAAAGAAAGTCTTAATGAAAGTCAATCAAGGAGAATGGTCTGATAAATTTCCAATTAACGTTGTCGGCAGTGGAGGAATCGTAGAATGTTTTGATCCGATTGTGGATTGTAATTTTCTGGTAATTAAGTTTTTAAAAAAAATTGTTCAAATTTATTAGTTTTTATATTGTTATATATATGGAACTTGATTTATATGTTTAATTAAAATTTTTAAATTATCAAAGAGTTTTAATTTAGTAGATCAATCAAAACTCACTCCAATTTTATTGACAATACAAATTTATTAAGATAATGAGTAAAAAAATATTTTTAGATTGCTGTCACAACAACTTTGACGTTCAATAGCTTAACCAAAATTGTGAAGCTGGCACCATGCTATGTACTGCTAAATAAAACTAATGAATACATTCAATGTCAAGAGTGTGGCTCGCGTGAAAATCCGTGGATTACAATAAAACCTCAGGATTGTGCACCTTTCTGGCCTACTTCTGAAGACAAAAAAAGAACTATTCATTTAAAACTGCAAAACAGAAAAGAAATCACTCCTCCTTTTTGTTATGATAGCACAGATACTATCCTTTTAAAATTAAATAACAAGGTAAACTTATTTAATAAGACATATATTAGTTATCATCCATCAGTCATAATTATTGTTAAGTTAAAACGTATAAATAAATTCAGTTTAACATCTATTTCAATATAAATAAAGGAAATCGAATTTTATTTTATTAAGAAAATATTTCATTTATGAGGAAAAAAAATCAGTGATAGTTAAATTGTGCGTAAATTACTGAAAATTCCGTAATTTAATTAGATGTACACGATAGACAAGAGCAACTTTTTTTATTTTTAAGATTTTATTTTTAAAAGTTACTATTTTCTAAATGAAAAATACATTAAATATATATAATAATTGTTTTATCTATTTAAAGGTTATTCATCGGAAGTAAAACCTATTTTTTATCACCCACGCCTATCATAAAATATTCTCCCTCTTAACGAAATAATTTCTTTACATTTTTATATTTTTTTCTAGTAATTTATTTTTCTACTTTTTGTTTGTTTGAAATTATAAATATTTCATACATAAATATTTATATGTTTACTACATATTTTTAATGCTAGTCTACTTTTAAAAGAAAAGATCATTATAATTATATTAACAAATAATGTTTTTCTTTTTATTATTTTTAGTTTGGTGGTTTTTTTGTTGATATTCAAACCACCAACGCGGGCACTAATATAATAATAGATTCGTATGAATCAGGTCTAGCTCCAGCATTAATTCTGAATGACACGGATGAAACATTACGTTTTTGGGAGAAAGGAGTTCATAATGTCACTTATTTGAATCCTCGCGAAATGCTGATGTATGCTTGGGAAGCCCCGGCAGAGGAAAGGAAACTTCTTTTTTATACAGAAAAGCGCAAGGAAGTTGTTTTCACTTTAAACGAGGTATCTTGTTTTGTTTTTTAATCATTCTGCTTGCTACACTTCAAAAATTCATGTACGAAAAACTTCCTTTTTTTGGTAAACTTTATCGTTTTATACATGTAAGGCGTTTTTATTAATAAATTTATCAATAAATGTAAATAAAATAGCAATGAAGTTGATCAAAGTTTATTCATATATTATTATGTGCATTCTATCATTTCCCATTTTTATTTTTGAAATAACTGCTTTCGAAAAAAAAGGGTTTTGACGTACTTATTATGTTTTTTCATTGCAAGTGATTAATAACATTATAAAATAAAATAATTACCACTTTTAAATTTATAATATTAATTTTTAATATTAGTAAATAATTAAATTTTAAAAAATTATAGTAAAGTAATGTTGTAATTAGTAAAAAATTTAATTTTAATGTAGTAAAATAGCAAGCATTTTTTTAATTAAAATTTTTAATCTTACTATTAACAAATTTTATTTCTTGTGATGAAATGTAATATATTGTTTAGAGAACATGAAGTATATGTTCGAAAATTTATATGTGTGAACAGATAGCCCAAGCATAAAGAGATTAAGTTGAAAAAATTGTAAATTTTAAAATTTTCTTTTCATTTATAGGATGTATTTGGTGAACTCCAATTGGGTGCTGATGTTATAAAATATATGTCATTCTTAGATGGTAATCAGAGAGTATTACTTTTCACCCAGGATCAGTCAGTCGAGTCTGATCTGAGATTAGCTGAACGCTATGAAAACTCAGACAAAGAAATAGTTTTTAAAATTCATGGAATAGGTATCTCTTTGGTTAACAACATTACTCAAACTGAAATTCTTTATATGACTTTTTTAAGGTAAGACGTTCTCGCAGATTATGTAAGAAATTAGTTCATTATTCGTCAGTGATCTGAAAACAAGAAATAAAAATCATGTGAATAAATGTAACTGAAAATAAATGTTAAAAAATCATTTTTCACAATGTTAAAAACTCATATAAAAATCATACATAAAAAAGTTATAAAAAATCATAATTCAGAAACAGTAACTGTGATTTTAACCTAATGTAGCTATAATAATGCTATTAATTTAGTTATTAAATAAGTTTTATAAACTTCAGGATTTTTTAAATTTTAAGTTTTTTAATCAGTTTTTTGGACTCTATTTTATTTGGTTACAGCTCTGGAGTTTCATGGGAATCAAAGAAAGAGTCCCAATACAGATTCAAACCTTTAAATGCAAAAAGAAGCCATTTAATTGAAAATGCTTATCAAAAATATTTAGAATGCAATGATATTGATGATTCCACTGAATCTGTTACTGTAATTGACAATAAAATACAGGTTCGTGACTATTGTCCACTTTTTGTCATTCTCTTTAAATAGAGACAAATATATATTTTGTTTTAAAATGAGTTATATGATACTCCAAATAAAGATTTGAAAACTTAGTATATTTTTTTCTTCCAATACTTATTAATTTGATTAGGTAAATTTTCAAACACTGGAGATGCTGTATCCTACTAAGAAAAAACTTAGAAGAGTGTTTGAGCCAGGTTTATGGACTTCTTATCGAACATCGGCAAATTTTGTGACTTTACATATGAAAGTTAATAAGATTCAGATAGATAATCAATTGCATGATTGCATTTTTCCAATTATTTTATGTCCAGTTTTACCCCCAAAAACAGTTGCAGTTTCGCACGGTGAGTAATATGGTTTTTATATAATAATATTATATAAAAGTCTTATCAGTCTAATATTATTATATTAAATTATGGAATAAAAAACTTTTTAATACATAAATTTATTTTTATTTCGTGTGTCATAGCTTAGAAATAACGCGAATTTTTTAAATTCTCAATTTACTTAAAGCATATTAGTTGTTCTGTGAATTATTTTTAAATTTTAAATTGTATTGTTACTTTCTTTTGCACTTATTTCTTTAGATTTTTTATAATAAAAAAAACCAGTTTTTTTATACTTCTGTAACATTTTTTAGGAGAACTAGGTCGAGGAAATCGTTATACCGAATGATATTGCTCTCTTTTTTTGTATTTGAAATTTCCATTACTTATTTTTTATTGCTTAATATGTTATCAAGATTATTTTCTCAAATTTTGTAATTAGTTAATATAGCCGATTTTATTTGTTATTTAATTTTACATCAATATTAAAGAATAAAAAATTAAATTATTTTAGAATAAAATTGGATGGCAAAACCAATTAAAAATTTTTTTTTTCTAATAGAAAGCATGAACTTAAACTTTTAATTTTTTATTCAATTTATTATAATTTCTTTATCCATTGATTTCAGGTCCTAAGCCGTTTTTTGAAGCATCATTATTGAAAGTTAGCGTGGGTAATTCCAAAGCTCAACAATACAAATATTTCAAAGTTTTGGTTCAAGAATTTGGTGTTAAATTGGACATAGGATTTATTTCTCAGTTCTGGTCCTTTTTATCATCAGATAATGCAGACGATGAAGTTTACAAACAAAAATTTAAAAGGGATATTTTGTTCTGCGAAAAACCTCTATTATCTCATGTCACAGTATCATCAACAACGGAGCAGAAACATTTTTATGATTTGCTACATTTTTCTCCATTAAAAGTAAATATTTTTAATCTCTTTTTTATTTAACTATATTTGTCTTCTGATTAAATCATCATTAATAATATATGTAATAATTTTATCCCAATCAGGATTTTTGTTATGTATTTAATGTAGATATTTTAAGCAACATTTTTTTCTCTTATAATATGAAGAATTTTTAATTTTTAAATGCAGAAAATCTTTATATGAATTTTAAAAAATTATTTTTTTAATTGTATATCAATTTCTTATTAAAAGTCATTTAATTTATAATTTTATAAGATACTAAACAGAAAATTAGCACTATAACAAAAAACGAAGTGATCATGATATAAGTATATATAAAGTATTGCTATAAAACTTAAATTGATTATAACTTACAGTTATATTATTGTTCAAAACCACATAAATGGTAAGCATATCTTTTTATTAACATATAAGCGCAAATAAAATGTGAAAAACGAATTTTTATATATAAGGAAAACTTTGATTATATCTATTTGATTAATTAATTGCTGGTAACAAAGATATTTAAGTCCTGTCCCTTTAGGTCGATTAATATTATAGTTTAAAAATAATAATTTAATAAAAATATTGATTTATTTAGATCCATTTAACATTTTCTATGGCTGGGAATGTTGAAACTTCATTGTTACCGCCTGCTTTAGGCGTCTTGATTCAGAGCCTCGGTGTGACTTTGACAGATTTCAGTGACGTTCTTTTTAGGTAAGATTCAGTAATTTCATGATGTAGATTTTTTAATGAGACTAATGGCTTGCAATGTTTATATTTAATTTAAAAAATTTTTTATTATGACCTTATTTTCTACATTATCATTGCAAGTTATATAATTTATATTTGTTATAATTTTATATGTGATGTACTTGTTTTATAATTTTCTTACCTCTTTAAGTAATATTGTTAAAGATTTATTTTTGGTGATTAACTGAAACATCGTTTAAATTACGAAGAAGTTGAATTTCATTAATAATTTTAAATAATCTTAAATTAACTGTTGTAACTTTATATCAAGTTTTATGTTTTATATTAATGCCAAAGAAGATGCGAATATCTTACGCTATTAATTTCTCATTTTTTTTTAGATATTTTATTTTAGTGTTCAGTTTACTTTTTATTACAGACTCTCTTATTTTGAGAGAAAATCGGTATTTTTATCTCAGGGGCAACTTCAAAACGAAGTTACACGGCATTACTATGGCCAGGCCATAAGGCAAGCTTACGTTTTAGTTCTTGGTTTAGATGTCATTGGCAATCCTTTTGGGTTGGTAATTGGAATTGGTAGGGGAGTAGAAGCGTTTTTTTACGAACCTGTTCAGGTAAATTTATTTCGTTTATAATGAAGCTTTAGAAAAGTTATGACGGAAGGAATTAATGTAAAATCAAAAATTTAAACAGAATGATAGCAGTGTATAATTGTTATTATAATAAATTATATTAACTTATAGTCAGAAATAGTGTTCAAATTTTCAAGTTCCAAATTTGATTAAAAGTTAATATAATTTTTCAAATAAGTGAATATTTAATTTTTCAGTAATTATGAAAATGAAAATATAAATTATAATTTACTAAATATTACTGAAAATTCATATTGTAAAAATGAAATAATTTTCGGCAATTATCTCAAGAAACCTTTTTAAAAGATTATAAGAACTTCATTGTAATGTTTTCATAACTTTTGAAATGCTTTTCATCAAACTGAAATAAAATTTTCAGGGTATTATTCAAGGACCTTCCGATTTTGCTGCTGGCCTTGCTCTTGGATGTAAGAGCTTGTTTGGACACACTGTGGGTGGTACGGCTGGAACATTAGGTAGACTTACTGGAACTTTAGGTAAATTTCAACTTTGTAATGCTTTTAGTTCATATTTTATAAATTTTTATCAAAAATTTCAAGAATGATAAGCTTATTTGATGTAAATTAAAATTTTAACATAAATATTAATAAAAATTGAAATATTATATTTCATTAGGCAAAGGATTGGCCGTTCTTTCGCTAGATAAAGAGTACCAGCGTCAGAGGATGGAACAGCAGAATAGGAGACAAACAGATAATATCTCCGCCTCCATGGCTCAAAGTGGGCGAGGTGTTGTGATGGGCGTTTTTGAGGGCGTAACAGGTGTTGTAATGAAACCAATATCAGGAGCTAAACAAGAAGGATTTGGTGGTTTCTTCAAGGGAATGGGAAAAGGAATGATGGGACTTGTTACGAGACCTGTTTCTGGAGTAATCGATTTCGCTAGCACTTCTTTCAACGCCGTTAAAAGGTGAAAACAAATTTTAAAGTTACTGAAATTCTAAATTGAAAACGAAAAAAAGGTGAATGGCAAAAATTTTTACATTCGGCGAGGTTTGTTTCACAATGATTACAGTTTTAGCTATTTGGAAAAATAACTACATTGCAAAGTACTAGGAGTTATAATTATGTTAAATGCAATAAATATTAATATTATGTTAAAAATTAATTTCAGGGCTACAGAGGCAGGTAATGCATGCAGCAGAGTAAGGCCTCCTAGGTTTTTCGAAGATGATAAACTAGTAACGCCATACAGAAAGCATGATGCACGCGGCAATTATATTCTATGTGAAGTGGATAAAAGAAGATTCTTTAAAACCGACAAATATGAATATCATGCGGAATTGCGAGGAGGTGAAGTAATCATTTTAACTAATAAAAGGCTTCTTATTACGGAATATAGCGACACATTCGGGAATTGGCAGGTTTGTTTAGTAATAGTAAAATATTGTTCATTATGTGCGCTTATTATTTTTGTATTTTTCATCTGAAGTTACATTTTAAAATATGTTTATTTTCGTTATAGTTAATTGCAGAGCATTTGATATACATTAAAATTTATTATAATGTTGAAAAAAAACTTTATTTTAGCTTCACTTTGAGCTTGCTTGGTTTGAAATGTCTACTCCTCCTGAAGAACATGAAAGGGGTTTAATGATTAGTATATCTAGAAAAAAAAGTGGAGTTTTTCATTCTTCCAAAGATGTAAAAGTATTAATAATAGATGATCCGTATGAAAAGGAGGTAAATTCGGAATACTGAAATTATTTTTTTTCTAAAATTAAAAAAAATTAATATTAATTATTTTAAAATGTTCAATAGATACTTACGAAAAAAATGATCGAGTTATATTACTTGGAGACAAAAACTGGTACATGAGAAAAAGCAGAAGTAGTCGATAGTAGAAAAGATTTTGAATTTACCAAATATAAAAGAAAAGTTACATTACTTTATTATTCTTCTCAGAATAACTAAGAAAAGGTAAGTTTTTACCGTCTTTTCGATTTTCTTGACGAATACATCAAATTTTTCTTTTTTTAAAATTTTGAAAAAACACGGTTTATTTATTTATTTACATGAATGTGCTTAAATGAAATTTATTTAATTATATATCTTGATTTGTAAAGATGCTGTAAGTTTGGAATTTGCTAAATAAAATTTTATTATATGAGCCATTTTATTTTATTTGGATGAGTATTAAAAATAAACTTTATACAAAAATATTTTAAGTCGCTTTTTAATCTAAAGAAATGTATACTGTCTAACATGATTTTATAAATAACGGAAGGTTATTTTACTTTTTTGTTATTAAAATAAAAACTAACTAAAAGAAAAAATAATAAAGGAATTAATAATAGAAATACATAATTTATAATAATAGCTTTTATGAATATAATATTCATAATAAGCAATATAACTTTCATTACCACTAATATAATTAATTAACTGATACAAAGAAACAAGTAGTAAAACCCAAAATGTATTTTTCGATTTTTAAGAAAAACTCATATTTAAGATGATTTTAATTAAATTGAAATTGTAAAAAATTAGTACGAAAAAACATAAACATATAGATGTAATTTTTATGTTAACATAATATAAGATATATTTTATGTAATTATATTTACATAAAGGCGTTAAGATGGATGATGATATATAATGATAGATAAATAATAATGTGTATTTTTTAATTATTTTACTTCATTCAGTCAAGCTGGAAATTACTGTTTTGTATCTTTTTAGCATTGGTTCATAAATCTGAAATAAGAAAACTAATATTTTATCCTATTTGATAAAAATAATGATATTTTTATTGGGTCAATCCAGAAAATAATTTTTATTAATATTTGTAACATTATATCTTACTTGTAAAGCATCCTTGTTAGGATTGCATAATAATTTAGGTTCTGAAAATTGCTTTATAAGGTCTTCATATTTTAATTTCGGGTCTGTCGCCAATTTTGCGAGATATGCAGCACCGAGAGCTGCAGAATTGCTACAGATCTGGAATAAATGTAAGGATAAAAATATCAAAATTTCTTAAATATAATTCTGAGAGAAAATGTTTTTGAAATTTATTTTAAAATAATCGAACCTGGGTATAAACTGGAGTATTAAACACATCTGCTAGAACTTGAAGCATAGCCCTGTTGCATGAACCTCCTCCAGTTGCTATTATTCTGCTATTTTCATTTAGTAGGAAACCCATGTCTTCAGTATAAGCTTTTCTCGCCAGAAATTGCCCTTCGATCAAAGCTCTAATCTGAAATAGCAATTACTATATCCTATCAAAAAATATTTACTTAAATTATTCGAATAATTTTATTTTTTTTTTAATGCATTTGATAAAAGTATAATTATAGAAGCGGCATTTAGTTCTACATAAATTTAAATGATTTTAGTCTTATTTTTGATTTTCTGGTAATTTTATTATACAGTATTGCTTATATTGTTTTTCGAGTGAAATTATTGAAAGAATAATATTTTCTAATAATGTTATGGGAAACAGATTTAGGGATTCGCACAAACAAATGAATTATGAATTTAAGATTGGGTTAATTCAACTAGGATAATATATGCATGGACCTGTAATATATAAATGGTTACATATATGCCACAATTTACATATTTAATATATAGGGGCCCATCATACGTAACTTATAGTTTTTAGCTCAAGGTATGATCAAATTCAAAAATTTCGAAAAATAAAAATTTATTAGATAATTTACATATTAATACCTCGATTTCGTTGGATGAAAATCGAGTGACAATTTTTCCTTCGGCATTCCATCTGAAGTCTCCGGGTTTTACAAATGGTAAAATTTCTTGATTATCAAAATAGAGGCCTAAATTCCCGAAATTTCCTCTCGGCGTGAAATCCAGTAGTTTCTCAAATTCTTGCCATGATTTGTTCGCGTAAATGTTTTTTATCCTTTCTCTTGTCAGAGAACCATTCTTGAAGCAGAGAAGTCCCAAAAAGCCGTCTTTGTTTGTTGCGCTGCACATTAGGTGGCCGTTGAGAAAAATATTAGGTTCCTCTAAAGGCAAGATTATAGTGTCACTCGTGCCTAGACTCACGATAATATCATTTTTGGATAATCGCATGCCTGGAAAATCAGAAATATTTGAATTTTTAACAAAATGTTTAAAATCTAAAAAAAAATTAGACATCACATGATTTCTCTGTTGCATAAAATAAAGTTTTTTAGCATTATATTGTGTTCTAATTTCAATTAATTTGTTGCAATGAAATTAATGTGATTATAATTTTTAGTGATCTCTTCACAAATGTCTTTAGCTACAACTGCATGTTTTTGATAAATCAAAAGGCTAACTTTAAAATTTCATATTAAAATTGATTAACTAACTTTATTTTATTCGATAAGTAATCATACCTGCGCATGAAGAAGGATTATCTCCAGTAAAACTGCTCACTATACAAGATGAATTAAAGCCAAAACGTTTGACAAAATAATCTGCTATACAACCGAGGTTTGTATGCGGCGGAACGGGTTTTCCTAATTTTTCTCTTAAGTTGGGAGCATTGAGAGCCTGAAATAAAAATCAGTTTTAAATGTTTGCACATCATTTACCGATTTTATTTTATGAATTTAAAAATCAGAGATAGGAGATTTTTTATGTCATGATAACGTTCATGTCTCCAACCCTATACTGGATAAAGAAATCAATACTGAATATATCATTTTTTTTCTTGATTAAAAGTAGCGTATGAATGTTCTCATGCTTTTACTTCTATATGTCCACAAATACCTTTAATCTTTAGATTACATGTAAGTTTGTCTATTATTTTCTTGAGTAAAGAAATTTTCATTGCTTCATTAACCCAAAACAGATCCGAGAAAAATTTTCAAATAGCGAAGCACTTTCTGTTAAATTAAATTTTTTACTTTTTTTTGTATAATTTTAAAAGGAACAAATGGATTTTATTATTAAAAAGTTCGATCAGTGAAAATTTTTTATTTACCCTTAAGCAATCCTCATCCCATTCTTTAGTTTTGATATTCATCAAGTTCATACCCGAAGCATCCGGAAAATCCAATTGCGCAAAGTCTCCAAGGAACAGGGAACAGGCAAAATTGCTGATTAATGAAATTCGTTCGCAATTTTCATATGCTGAATGTCGGGTTTCTGCGATTTTTGCTATCTGAGGGCCCGTAAATCTCTCA
This sequence comes from Ricinus marginatus, assembly GCA_028565995.1. Classification (NCBI taxonomy): domain Eukaryota; kingdom Metazoa; phylum Arthropoda; class Insecta; order Psocodea; family Ricinidae; genus Ricinus; species Ricinus marginatus. Next base: position 118,115 of record JAOWBB010006387.1, on the reverse strand, counting down.
AAAGCACGCGATCCGGTTATTTCTGCAAGTCTCTGGAAACATTGAATTTTCCATATTCATTATTTTAATTGTTCCCGTATTTATTTGTTGTATTGCGGACTTATAAACATATTTTGGTGCTTCCAGCGAATTCTAAATTCGGAATAATATTTAGCTTATCACCTTTGGTCCTCCCACAATATCTTCCAATAATTTACAATATTTTGTGGTACTGGAATCCATCCATATCGGACTTTCCTTTATACTAAAACAATCTTGTAGCTGCTGGTAAAGGAATTGATTTGGATCTAGTTTGCCGAGAATTTTTCGGGAACCTTTATGCCAATATACCGAACCATGTTGCTGAAAGTAAATAATACTCATCGAAGCCAAGTTTTAGTTTTTACTGGCATATCAATTTCAGTGAAAATATTTACTTGAGCTGCACCGGAAATAGCTTTAATGTTGGAAAAATTAACGCCTTCGAGTTGCATTTGATCTAATATTAAATCCAGAGCTTTAACCCATAAGAGCACTGGCGTTGAGGCTGTACCTTTGATCACTCCTCCTTGGGTTCTGTGACCCAACGATCATGGTGAATAATGAAATGAAAGACAATTTTTTTTATTTTAATCTTTGTAAAAAAAATCGCAAATAATGCATCTCATTAACATTTATTTATGAATTATGTTTACCTAAATTCTGGTAGCTGCACATCATAATTTACTTCCGATTCATGGATTAATTTTAAATCTTGATCAATTACCAAGGCTTTCAGCTAAAAATATTAATTTAGTTTATGAAATTTTTTTTTTTTTAGTTATTCGGTTAAATTTGTGTAGAAATCATCATGTGGAGACGTCTGGAAGAAGAATTTACTCGAGAAAAGTGATGTAACTTTATGGAGAATTGTTAAATTTCGAGTGCAAATTTTATAGCATTTTATTTTATCTCACACAAATTGATTATATATAATTAATATTTTTACTTTAAGTGAACAAAATTTTTTTGAAAAAATTTACCACACTTTAATGTAAGGTTTGAATGTATTATGCTAATATTTGCTTTCACTCTCAAGAAAGCTTACAATTTTATTTATTTAATTTTTCTTCTTAATTAATAATTGGAAGCATTTTTAATATAATATTCATAAATAAATATATAATAAGTAATGTAAATTTATGATATGAATATTATATTGTATATAAGTGTCTATAATGAAAAATACATATGTAATTACAAAAAAGTTATTGATTAAATTTATTTTTAATTTCTACACTTCATTTATTTGAAAATTTGATAATTATCAATATTATCATATTAAGTAAATACCTTTTGAGTGCTAAAATCCAGTCCTAAGTATTGTGACATCTTCTAATTAAATTTTCTTAACTAGTTCCTAATGAAAATTCAGCAAACTCCAAATACTTTTGTTTGTTAATTCTTCCTAGAGAACATAGGAAATTGAAATAAATTAATCGCTGTTGAAATATAAGTATGGAAAAAATATTAATTTGTCCGATATCGTGAAAAATCTGATGTAAAATGAATCATTTCTTTAACATTTAATCCTAAACTATTGTTTGTATTGAATTATGTAATGAATGGTAAAAATTCTTGATTGTTTTTTACTAAGTCCATGGCTTTCCAAATGTTGTTTCTTTGCTATATACATATATATATATATATTTTTGTTATATACAACCTATTCAAAACATTCGTCACTGTCCCTATTTGAGTATTATAATTCAACTTTCAAGACTATGAATATAGTATTAATTGTTACCACTTTCATCATAAATTCTAAATTTACATTGACGGTGTTTTATGAAAATAAATTAATGCCCTCTCCCTAATATTTAATCTTGTAGCAAAAAACTTAATTACAAAGAATTTTCAATTGCGAAAATACTTACAATAATAGCATTAAATGCTTGTCAGTTTTTACTTGGAATTGTTATATAGATTACATGGACGAAAAAAATCTTTTACGAAAAAGCTGAATGATGTTCAAATAAAACCCTGAAAAAAATGAAGGGAATGAGAAAGTATGATTTTATTTTGGAAACATGAATTGGATAATAACCTTAATAATAGTATGCACAAGAAGCCCGTAATATGAGTATCTATGATTATGAATATATATCTGAGTCAAGAATTTATTTTATTAATTAAATTTTTATCATAAAAGTCATACAGATATTTGTACAGAGAAAAAAATTGTTAATTATAGTTATTTTGATCGCTTATCGGACAAATTAAAACCTCAAAGCAAAAATTATACATTGTCGAAACGAAAATCAAGATGACTTAACTCCAGTTTTCATTAACGGGTGCTAAGGATCGTTGACCATGAGTGTCATATCAAAGGACAAATGTTTCAAGGTTCGATCACATAAAGACCGCAGATTGTTAAAAAAGTTTATTGCTGACACGTTTCCAAACTGCGTACTCTATGATTTTGCTAAGTGTCCCCACTTTGTCTTATCCAAATCTTGAAATAGTATTTCTTGCATATTAGTTACTTGATTCATGAGTATCTGAATAATAGTTTAAAATAATTGAATGATGTCCTCCGAATGGAATGCAATGGTACAGTTGTCAAAGTTTACTAGTAAATTCACAAGTATCGAAATGTTATGAAATTTCGCGCTAAAAATTAAAGATCACGATTTATGAAATGGAAGGGTTAATTCCGCGTGGTTCTATAATATCATCGCTACAGTTAGAGTTTACATATCCGATTACGTGAGAAGTAAATTACTTTTTTTGCAACAGCTAGTTCTTATAGATTTTGTCCGAAACTTTTTTTTTTAATCCAAATGTTCAAGAAAGATTAATACATAATTCAACTACATGACTGAATAAGTATCTTAGTTTACGCAGTTTAATAAATACCAAATAAAATCCCATTTAATTATTGGAATATGAAAAAGAACGAATTCTTACTAATAAACAAATCAACGTGGTAAAAACCGAAAGATGATGTACCCCATCCTAGCAATATTTCATATCTATTTTATCAAAGGTAGCTACTGATTGTCTTCATTAAAAGAGAGCAATGTTTTCTTTATTATAGCAAAAAATTATAAATTAAATCCCTTTCCATGATGGGATTTCAGTTTCTAATTTATAATATATTCAAATACATCTACAGTTGCATTAACTTTACAACTGGAATAATTTGAAACATAAAAAAATTGAATGATTAATGCTGTTATTGAAATCAGTTTAAAGTTTAGCTTAACAACTAAAAATATAAAAAATAATTTTCATTAAAAAGATAATAAGAAAGTATCAGTTGAAGAAAATATAATTTTTTGTAAATTAGGTTATTGAAACTATTACCAAATAAATTAATTCTTTAATTTCAATCTTGCCTTAAAGAATTTGGATTTTTTAAATTGTAGAAGAATTATTTGATGAATATTGATATTTAGATTCTAAGAGTTTACAGTGTGTTATATGAGGGTTTAAAATATCATATAAATGTTTAAATTTTAATAAAATTAGTCCATTTTGGATGTTAGTACAAAATTACTTGACAAAACATTAATTTCCATAGTTAATAGCAATTATTATATTTATTCAAACTATATTTACAAATATGACAAAAATCTAGATTTAAAAAATATAAATGAATTAAACATATTTTTGAAATATATCAAAAAAAATTTTTTTTTTTATAGAAATAACTGAATTATTGTTTTTTGCTGTTAACTTTATCTGGGGTTGAGTTTCTTCTATTTTTACAAAAGAAATTGTAACAGTATTTTTGAAAAATGACGTATTTTAAAAAAGCTTTTTTGCTTTCTATTAATTTAACTTTTTAGTTTTTCTTCTGAATGCATTGTAAAAATAAAAAATAATATTGGCTATCTAATATTTTATGTCAATCACTATCTCTAATATTGTTATAAAAATTACTTTTATAACCAAAACATAAATTGAAAATTTAACCAAGTACACAAATCAAGTTTCATTTTATTTTAATAGTAAAATATGTTAAAAATTTCCAGATCCTATATGATGAAACATTTCCTTGATTAAAAAGAATAGTATGAAGATTGAATATTTTCAGTCTCTGGAAAAAGCTTTAGCTTCTTTTAAAAATAGAATTTCGGATTAGTAAATTAATAGTTATGCTTGACAATTTTAGGTTTCAGGTGAAAAAGATACTGTGAAAAAAAATATTTTTTTAAAAAATCTTCCAGTTTTAATTTTAAAAGGTAATTTTTCATCTGACTGAAGATTTATAAAATTGAAATAAAACTAATTAAATAAGTTTTATGGGCATTTATGGGCAGCAGAACATTAAAATGTCAAATTATGATTGTGTCAAAGAGGGCTGAATTTTTAGAATTCCGCATTACCCAACGTTAAAAAGTCAGTCCTCTTTAACCTTTCACCTTTAACCGAAATAATAAATAATTAATAATAATAAATTTATCACGTTGCTAGATGTACCACTTAATTCCTTAAGGAAAACAAATATGTAATAAAAATTAATTTTAATTTGTGATTGTGAACTGACACAGCCGATACATTGAAAATATATATTTTTGTTTAACATCTCACAGCAAAAAAAAAAATAAGAAAAGATTCTATTGTGAAAAATACCCAATATTTCCTGTATTTTCAAATTCCCTTTTTTCAGCATTATGAAATCAGCATCTTAAATTCATGTTCTCGTTCATGAATTCCGAATAAAGATGCGAAAATTTTGTGGGAAAGTTATAAAATGAAAAATTCTGTATATCTTGATTTACATATAACAAATACGTAGAAATTAATTTATCAGTTAACAAACTTTTAAGTCAGTAATAACGACTGCCAAAATATTGTTGAAATATCGCTTTCAAGTAAAAAAAAAGTTTTAAAATTTTTTTTATTTCAAAATAAGTACTTTAAATAAGTTTTACATGTTAATTAAATAAACCACTCTGTATAAATCTACATTTCTGTTTGGAATCTTCATTTATCCCCGAACATCATAACATAATTTTAAAATTAAGAAAACTAATGTTCTTATTTCTAATTACTATAATTTTGTTTTCAGAATGCACTAAAATGCCTATACATTCGCACTGAAATAGTAACAGAGACTGTACTTAATGGTAATGGAGACGCAGAGCGAGATTTGTTGCTCAGCCGAGTGAGCCAAAATCACAAGGTCAGATAATTGCTACAAAGAATGATTTCTTATGTTCTTTTTCAGTTCTCCTTTTGCATTATTTGTGCATCCACTCTGGAGAAATTCTAAAATTTGCATAGTTCTCATTCCATTGTTTTCCATCGCGGAAGTTTGTCTGTTACAGATATTTTCAATGGAAGAAGCTAGACCTCACTTTTCTTAGAAGTTTTATCAATTCTTTAACATTATATAAATATTTCTCGTTTTTGTTTTCGAATGAATTCCTTAAAGTTAAAATGGAAATTGTTATTGTCGCGCATGATGGCACAATCTATTCCTAATAACCCTTATATAATTCATTATGGTTATTCATAAAATAATTTTTTAAAGTTTATAGCATAAAATAAGCATCCTGTTATAACTTGGAAACAAGAAGACAGTTTTATATTTATAAATAGAAATATGAAAAACTAACTGCGAAAAGAGTTTCAATTTGTTTGTTTATGATTGTTTAATTCATCTCCCTTAAAAATTCTTACATCAAATGTTTCTTCCATGTTTTGTACGAGTTTCTATTGTTGTATTTTTATCCCGAGAGACATTTTGAATTTTTGGGTTGCTAAAATATTTTTCACGTTGCTGACCAGCTTCAAATATTTGAAGAAATTAACGAAAATTTGTTGTCGATTTGTTGTTGTAACGATTTGTCATCGTTAAAAAAGCCACTTTATAAGAATGCCTTTATTGTAGATTTATTTTTAAAGCTATTTTACTTTTAAATTATTTTATCTCCTGATATCTATTGTAATTAATTAGGTGAGGAATAAAATTAAATAAAATTATTAAACATTGAAGGTATATTCATTTTATTGAGTCACCGCATACGAGATATCCTTATGGCAGCTGCACCTTAATGCTGGGAGCACTCCACAGAGGAACTTCACATTTTGCTTTATGCGAGAAGTATATAAAATGCTTGTGACTAGAACATTTGATTTTTAATAGTTCTATTTTTAATTCGTATTGAATATTGTCCGATAAAACAGGAAAAATGTAGAATATTCATTCATCTTTTGCAGCTCCAGCTTTACACATATTTTTTAGAAATACTGAAAGACACAAAATATACAGCATTAGTACTTTCTACTTTAAACGGTTTCAAAATAAATTATTTCTTAAGACGAACTGTTTTTTAAATTATAAACTGAAAAGAGTAAATTAAAACTATTAACAAGTCTGACACTAAATTATTTTACGTCTGACACATTTTCGTATTTTTATCTCATATTTGGTGATCAGTTCGGATAATAATCCTATTACCGTTCGAGAGCGAATATTGGATTACCTTAATAATGTATCGCTGCAAACAAATATTAATTCCAACAAGAAAAATATACAATTAATTTTTTTCACCATGTATTGTTCACCTGAATTAAGTAGTCTTATTATTAATACGAAAGAAAGTCTAAGCAATTTTCATTAGTGACATAGAAACTTCATGTTAATTACATCTAACAACTTTGTTTTATTAATATTATTGACATATATTTTGTTAATAAAAAATTCTTTATCCGGTTAAAAAAATAAGATAGTTTACTCCAACAGTTTTTTTAAGTTTTCAATTATTATTTCCTTTTTCAAGTTTATATATATATATTTTGATAAATTTCAAAAGCAACGAGTTTTTTTTCCCTAATTTTTAAAAGATTATAGTAAGCATTTTTTTAACATTTAAAGACATAAAAAACGATTTGGAAGCTTAGAACATATAATGAATAAATATTAGCAACATTTACTTTTAATGAAATACTCGACTATTGCTCACATATTTTGCAGAATTTTTAGTCACAATAAGACTTTGAGTAATACATAATACATTAATTATACACAATTTCCCAATGAATGAAGTAAGTCGGTTATTAAAAAATCCACTTTCGACATAGTACCATGTATTATTGACAGCGGGATCATTCATTACCGAAAATACTTACAATACTGGGTTGAAATGTGAATGTTCTAACCTAATTGATTGGCGACCAATTTTTTCAGGAAGACTAAAAAAGATATGTAACTTGTAAGATTGTCGAATTCAATACAAAAATTGATTTCCTAAGAATTTCTGTTTCGATGAAAAGCTCCTTCTAATTAACACTAAATACTTCACTATTTCTGTAAAATTCTTCTCCTTTGCTTTGAAAATTTAAATTTTTTTATGTTTCCCAATTGAAAAAGTTTTGATTTTAATGTATTCAAACAATGTTTTAATTTAATGAAATTTAAAGAAATGTGAAGAAGTATTGGAACATTTTATTTTGAACTTAGCTAATGGGTATAGTAAAGTAGCATATTTGATTTTCATTACGTTAAGGATTATTTATAATAATTTAATACTAAATTCTAATTTAGAATTATGCTTTTTATTATAAGTACGTGAGGAATTTTTTCGATTTCTATATGGATGATAACTTACGGTTATATAAATTCCGTCTTATAAAGAAGTGCAATAATGCTAGGTAATTAAATTAAAATAAAGTGATTTTAATTTTAATTTCTTCTGACAATGTACATAGTGTAATCCTCCACATATAATATTTAAATATGTGTATGTAATACATATATATGTAATATTTAAAATTTGTATTTGTTTTTAAAATGAATTCAAACTGAGATTAAGGATTAGTTTAAAAATTATTAATATCTTACCATCATATTGTATAAATCCTTCATCATCTTCTGGGGGGCAGCAATCTTTCATAATTTCATCAACCTCGGCATCAGTTAGCCTTTCACCTGAATCAGAATTTTTAATTAATTTTTAAACTTTATTTTATGAAATTTTTTCCACAAAAAGGAGCTCTTTGACATTTACCAAGAGAAAGGAGGGTGTGCGCCAATTCTGCCTGCATCATGGTGCCATTTTCTTGTTTATCATACAATTTCAGACACTCCAAAAAGTCTTCATATTGGCCTTGATCTTTGTCCTTCTTGCACTGACTGAAGATTGGCAAAAATTCATCAACTTTTAGCATTTTCTCTCCTAAAAATGTTTCATGTTTTGATTTAAATAAGTACTTGTATTTAATATTGTATGTGTGCATTTTTAAAATGAATCAACTTCCTCACTGAAAATTGAAGGATTGGTTTCTAAATTTATAGATTATGTAATATTTATTACCCTTCTTCTTAGTTCCTCCTAATTTCTCTACAGTAGCATTTGTTGGATTAAGGTTTAATCCTCGAAGAACGTCACCCAAGTAAAAAGCATCTACAACGCCTGATCCATCAAAATCATAAATTGAAAAGGCAAAGTTGGCTCCTGTTAAAAAAAATACGTTTGGAAAAAAATAGATTATTGATAGAAAAGATGTATTGACTTTATATCATAATGATAAATATATTGTATATAATAATGAGGAAAAATCATTATCGAAGAAGAGAAAAATTTACGAAGTCTCATTTGTTCGTTGAAATTCTAAGCAGGAATACCAACGATTGAAATTCTTAAGCTTAAGAGTTTGTACGATATCTAATTATAGACGCACTACTTATAAGGTGTGACGAATGTACCAGGACACTATACTTCGCTTGTGACGTCATGTTTATTTTTAACTTCTAAAAAATATCTTGCAAAATTGATTTTTTTTATAATTAATTAAATGAACGGATTTTTATAAGAAATTAAATAATTCCTTATATAAAGAAAAAATTTTATATAATGATTTAGATAACTACTTTTAAACGATATTTATTTTCAAAATTAGTACTCACTTTCAAGATCCCTGGAACTGAGGTCAGCCTAAAAAGAGGAATCAAAACTGAATTGAGATAAATTAGAAATTTCCACAAAGGACATTAAGGGTTAAATCATTTCATTAACCATTATCAAAAAAGAAATTATTGAATTTTAAGATCTCATATTTAAATCATATCTTGATCAAAAATGCAATTATGAGAGTAAAAATTGTCAGATATTATCTTCTAACCCTGTCAGTATCTGTTAGAATAAATTTATAATTCATTTCTATCTCAATGTAATTGCTCAAAGTATGATATAATCATACTTCAGTTCAGAAAGTTCAGTATGATATAATAAAATATATTAAAATTGTGCATAAACAATTAGAGACGAAAAGAAATCAGCTTTAAATATAACGAAAACAATCAGTCCATATTTTTGATCGATGTTTTTTTTTCAACAGCAGAACTTAATTAAAAACAAATTAACGTTAAAAAAAATGAAAAATTTCATGTAATTAATTTTAAAGTCTTTTTAAAAAAATTTCTTCATATTAGATGAATGAATATATAAATATTTTAGATTATGTACTATGCATTATAAATATTTGTTTATACAAACTATGGGTTTATAATAGTGAATTTTTTGAACATTATAATCTGGAGAACATCACTTCATTTTTATTGTTTTAAAAATTTAAAAAATTAATTTATGAAATAAATGTTTTCTACAAAATTATATTTTTCTGAAATATAAAAAAGAATTTTTTTGAAATATAAAATATAAAAAGAAATTTTAAAATAAAAATTGTTTTTTGCTTTGCTAAAATGAGGTCAAAGTTAATGCTGAAAGAAAATGACATCAAAATTTAAGGAAAGGATTTTAAAAAATTTTGCAAATTTTTAAAACTTTCATGAATATTACACGTTTATTTGAAGGTAAAAAATTTTTTAACAAATACATACCATTTTATAGTTAATATGTTATGTGAAGTTTCTGTCGAGCACGTTGTTCGATTCAATACAAATGAGTGACTGAAAAATCCAAGTCACTGATTTGGGAGTTAAGATTCGAGGTCCAAAAATAACTGAAACAGAAAAGTGACTTAAATCGAACACATTCGAGATGTATTTTTATTTTTCGTCTCAAATTCATCTGCAACATTCCCCAAGGTGAAATACTTTCTGTACGAAACGATATCAAGGTTCTCTGCAAAAATTCGAGAATAGCAGTTTTTCGCTTGACAGCAACGTTTGTGGTCGGACAATATCGTTGATTTTGTTCTGTGCCGTTAGCAAATTGTCCAAAACACAGCTTCTGGCGGCAGTTCGCATTGCCGATTCAGACAAACGTAAAGGTTGAATGTTTACCTGAAAAAGAAACACGTCGCTGAGTAAAATGATACATCATTAGGTGACACATATTTTTCGATGTCACTAAGTTTCTCAGGTTGAGTGAATTCCCATCTCTTAAGCTTATAAAAACTGCTGAGTATTGAGCTAATTTTTACCAATAATTTTATTTAAATAAAAAATTGGACACAAAACTTTTTAAAAGGCAGTTCTTTCAAAAATGAGCTAAAATTTTGTACCAATGAAAAATATGAGATTCATTTTCTTTTATCAATTTCATTTTTCACAAAAGAATTTTCATTTAACCAGTGAATAATAATTCTTTACCTAAAGAACACTTATAATTGCGATAAATGCACGATTTGCATTATAAATGCATTATAAATAATTGCAATATATTGATGAATTGACCTAACCTAACCTTACAATTTAAATAAGGACTACAATTCCGCTATTTCTGCATTAAGTTAATCCTTTTTAATTTCGTACTTTTTTTTATAGAGCGAACTTTTCTACTTTTATGACAGGAGCCTTGAATAATTTTGTAGTTGCCTTTCGGCTAATGTATTTTCAGGTTTGACTAAAGTATAAAAAGAGGTTTAAAACAGCATGAATAGTCACTTTTTGAATTTTTATTAAAACGAACAGAAACAAAACAAGATTTTATTCTACGATACATCTTTTTTCTGGCTTGTTTTTACTTTTCCAAATGCGGACTGCCAAAAGCGGCGAATCCGCGTTGAAAGTTTTTTATTTTTCCTTCTCAGCTTCACATTTGAGAGAGAATTTTGCAATTGTTTTCCTTCACCGTCCATAAATTCATCGAATGTTCCATCCTGAATGGTGCAGTCCGTGGGAAGGGTGAAAGTCTTAAGAATATCGGTTGAATTCTCCAGCAAAGTCTCTTCGCGAGTTTTGAAGAATTCTTGATTGTCTGCAATGAATAGTTTGAGACTTTAATTTTAATTAACACAATCAACACAAAAGCAATTGCAACGTGAATAAATAATGCTTTAACGATGCGATAGAACAACTCAACCAGTTGCTTTTGTATATTATTCTAGTGGCCGATAAGAGAAGGAAAAATCATTCCCATATATAATCCGGGAAATTTCCTCCGATCACAGTTTTTATTCTAATTAAGTTAGTCGGTACTTAAAAGCTTCTTTCTTTTTTTATTTTTATTTATCTTCATATTGCTCGTGGTTTAATATATATGTTATATTTCTTAAAATTTACTTGAATCTCGAATTCAAAGGATTTATCATTTTATGTAAATTTATGTTGCATAACAAATGATAACTGAATGATGGTAGTCAATAATAAAATACGAGTCAATACGCTTCGTACGTGAAGTACATTAAAAAGAAAAAGTAAATTGATCTGAAGAGAGTCGAAGCTAAAAGTAAAATTTTTGGCTCATTTTTATAGTACAATATTCGGCCTATTTAGAGACTGCCAAACTTAATAATGCAATAGTACAACAATTCTATTTATAATTCTAACTGATATATTAACATTTCGACTTTTACTCCCGGAACATGCAATGAAAAGAATGGGAAACCAATTCTGTCTTCAACATGAAACCACGAGAAATATTTCTTTATGAATTACAGAAAATAGTATACATGTATTTTTCTATTTTAAAAGAATTTAATATCAATTAGAAGGGTAAAAACCTATAAGAAATGTAATGTCTCGTGATGGTTCATATTTATATGAGGAGATTTGATTTACATTATTATGTTTCCACCGATATGGGACACGATGCAGAGAACTGAGAAATTATAAAAATATCGTTTTTAATTAATGTGATCTTAAATTACACGGTGCAATCAAAATGACAATATTTTACGTTATTTTATGTAGATTGCACATTTGCAATGCCAACAGCATATTTTCACTCTAACAATCGAAATTAGATCTTTTTCATTTTATTATTATATAATAAAATATAATGTTACCTTCATGCATTTGCGTTAATTTGTCAAGAATTCTGTTAGATGTTTCATCCTCCAATGTCTGCGTAACAGTACTTGTTGGCTGTTTACAATCATCATGAATTTTTTCCAAAACTACGTGATCGGTGTGATTGAAATTCTCATACACATCTTTCGGTTTATTATTTCCCTGAGGTTCTGATTCTGTCAATCGGCATTTGTCAGGGAATTTTACGCCATACAGCACTTCTACTTCTTTGTCGGATTCATTAACTTCAGACATACCTTCGGAGAATGTTAATAACTTTTATTGGAATTCTTAAGGAAAAATGTTAAGAAAAATTTGAAAATCTCAATTCTTGGTCTGTTAAAATGTAGCAAAAAAAATGATAAACGTTGAGTCTCTATGGAGGGAACGGGGTATGCTAAGTGGGAGTTTTTACCTTTGGTGTCCGTAAGACTTGGCATCACAGACAGGGCCAGTGACTCAGAATCCTCGGGCGCTTGATCCGGGACCTCCAGCGTCTTAGGCAGTCCATCCTTGCAAGTGAGCCATCTTTCCAAGTTCGTTACGGAGCCATCGTAATTGACTTTCTTAACTTCGAATTGGTTCGTACATACCAACGGGCTTTTGGGAGGTGGTTTTTTCGTGTTTTCCATTTGGTCGGCCCTGTCTTCAGTTTCATTTTGTTTTATCAAATTGAGTTCCTTTCGATCGGTCGTCATTTCCCGAATATCCGGAGACGTTATATTTTCCAAGCTTTTCAGGGTTTTACCGACTTTACATTTGAGGACGTCTTTCAATTTTGAAAATTCGTTTTTCTTTGATGACAAGGACTGCCGACTGTCCGTCCGAGCTACGATGATGTCGGATGTGAAGATTTGCTTGTCGCCCGATAGAACGTGGTTGAAACCGGTTTTGCTCACAGCTTTGAAGATATTTTGCGTATTTCTGAGCAAAGATCGACTTTTTTTTAGTACCGATGCTGCAGAAGTCTGGCAGTCGTCTAAGAGAGATTTAAAACTTTCGGTGTTACCCAGTTTGCTCGCATCGCGCGGTAAGGATTTTGAATTTCTTAAAAAAGAATCACTATCTTTTATTATAAACTTGCTGGATGCCTTCTGAAACACCCTGCTTATGTTGTGCTTTTGATTTTGGCCAGCGCTTAGTTGGGTCACGCTTTTATTGTGGTTGAAGCTTGAAGAAACCAGTGGGTGTTCATCAATCTTACCAAAATTTTCTGAATTTATCTCATTTACATTTGGATCGTAAATATTTTTCTCTTTGTTATCATTATTGCCCTTGTTCTTTTCATTTTTCTTTCCAATTATTGGCTGTGAATTACATGATATTAAATCCTTTTCTTCGGTATTCGAACTTCTACTGGATAACTTGCCTGTGGTTTCAGTCAATACCTCCTTGTTTTCGTTTTCCGAAGGTTCACATGGAATTCGATAATTAGTTCCATTAATGATTATCTGAATGTTTTCGAATTGTTTGCAGGTATCTGGGTTTGTTTCGTCTATGGACAGCAGCGGTAAATTTAAATCTGCGAGAATAAATACGTTTTTTTCTCAATTTGATATGAAGATTTCTCTATGGGTAATGTAATACGATGTTTGGACAGACTTCTTATTAAAGTGATTATTTCGTTTCATGATCAAGTGATGAGTTGATATTATATTAAAGTATTTTTAAATATCTTTACTGTATCATAAGCACTTGGTACTGTGTACCAAAATTAAATGAAATCGATAATCATCCTGAAAATATGAAGGATGAATTTAAAAATTTAATGATTGTAGAAAAAATTGTATGATTAGATTAAAAAAACCTAGCGTACTCCTTTGTTAAAAGATAAAAAATATATTACTTTTTGTATAAAAATTAATTAAAGAAAATGGGAAAATGTTATTAGAAAGAAAAAATGACAAATCGCAAAATCAAAATATTACAGAAAGTTGATGCATTAGCTGACAAATGAAAATTTTTATTTTATTAGAAATTAAGAAAATTGTTTAATAAAAATTTTTTTTTGATTCTAGAGTTCAGTTAACGCTTATTGATGTTGAAATGGATTTATTAAAAGTGTGCAGCAGAATTTGATGAAAATCACTTCAAAAAGAATAATGGTTCGGTCAACATTTTTTACCTATAACATTATAAGAATCTCTAGAATCGGCATCAACATCCTTCAGATCAAGAGGTGGTCTCATCAACTTTTCTTCCTCATCAAGATTTTCATTCGATTTTGACTGATCCGACAGCACTCCCTTAACCTTTTGCACTTTTGTTAAACTTGCTATATCATAATTAACAATCGCATTTGATTCGAGATAACCGTTTTCTGTAAGTAATGCCTCATTATCCTCATTCTCACGGACATAAATTTTTTTTGCTGTAGAACAAAAGTTTTTCATGACTTCCTTTTCCATTTCTTGAGAACCATCGATTCGAGTCATTTTTCCAAAATCTATTTCTGGACCTGTCAACGCTTTTGGATTATAGTTTATATTCTTCATTGGTCCCACCGTCGTCATACCGGAGGGAATATTTATATATTGCTTCTTTTCGAATCTAAAAACAAATGTTCATACCGTTATGACGTACACGTATACCACCGATATAGTAGGTTGCGATTTACTTATTCGATAAAAATAAGTTCGTCACCGGAATTTATTTTCTTCTTATTTTTAGAGAAATTGTGTAAAGCAGTTGCAATAACAACATTTCATTAGTTACAATGACAATAAAAATATTTTATCAATGTCATTTGAAAATTCTAAAACTAACGGCGGTGGCTTTTATAGCTCTATAGTTCTATTTGTGTATGTGTGTAATTTTAAATTTTTTCCAGAGTGAATAAATATATTGAAAAATAAAGACAGTCTCATTAAGAGACTTTATTAGACTTATTAACTTATTAGTTTTTACTATTAGTTTTACTATAGACTTATTAACTTATATAGATTTTATTAGACGTTAGACTTATTAACTTGCTCGTTCACATACCCTTCTTCGGAATTAATTGACTCATTTTTATAGTGTTCCTCACTTTCTTCTTTAAATTTATTCTGATTTGCCAGGTCTTCCTCTCGAATGAGGGAAAATATAATTCCGTTTCCTTCTTCACTTTCCTCATCGCTGCTTTCCTGAGGATTGATGATTTGGATTACGCTCTCCGAGGATCCCATGAGAGAATCAACAGATTCAGTCGGCATAATGGGCCTCTGAAAAAGAAGCAGTTTAATAGAAGTTATTATCTGTGGCCTCTTATGTGCTGGGATACAATCCGCCTTATGATAATTGAAACATATAAACGGTTTAGAATCAGTGCCCGCATAAAAATGGAAATCATAAGATAACTCACGGTTTTAAATTTGAATAAAAATATATAAAACCTAACGTTTTATTAAGTTTCATTAATGTTAGCAATACCCTCTGAAGATTTTATTAATTTTTCTTCAATCCACACGCAGTTGAAATTTATGTTCTATATTGTAAAAAGGAATGTAGCAAATAACCTTACATTAATGTCAATCTCATCGTTAAATTTTTCATATTTCACATCAGCAGAATCAGTTGTTGTGGTAGTTGTTGTGGTAGTTTCCTGAAGTTTTAGACACTTGCTGAACCAGCCTGATTTATTAAGATTTTTTTCAACATCGGGGTTACAGGTTAGGCTCGAGTTGCCTTCGATGATCCTTTCAGCATTTGATGCGAATGTTCCCAGTGGTGATCGAATACAGGCATTTTCATATTCATCTGCGCATTTATTTACAATTAGAAAACCACGTTTTGAGCATTAGCTCTTTAAAGTTGGCATTTTTTTTACAAGAGAAATCAAGTTTACGCTAAAAAAAGATGTTTCAGCTTTAAATGTGATGAACCAATTGAAAATAAGAAAAGGAAAGCTCGTGTCAATTAAACGAAATTAAGAAAACTTTTAAGCTCAAATAGTAAAAATTTTTTCAAAACTTGATTTATGTCATACTTTATTTAACTGGAAAAATAATAACTGTTAAATATTAGAAAACTTGAATTAAAAAAGATAATCTTAACAGAAATAGATTGATGACCTCATTTATTAAAACCTTTTTTGAATCCGATTAAGTAATGCATTTTAAGTGAAAATTATTGCAAAGCAATATTGCAGGAGAACAGAGATAACAATATTTTAAGTGATTAAATAACATGTTCTTTCATAGAGATCCATAATCCATTAGTAAATTACCTCGTTCTTCTAGATCATTGAATACATTAGCTTCTTCCACATCTTGAATCGAAATATTATTATTTCTTTCTTCCATATCTTTAATTATCTGGTAATGAAAAAGCATATAATCAGAAGAAATGATAATTTTAGCCAAATTTTTATCTATTTTTGCTTTTATTTTTAATGATAAAATAACCTTTGCAATGTCCTTTTCGATCGTCAAGACATTCGGAGCGCTTTTCGAACCAATCATCTCTTCAAGATTTGACAAGTCTTCCATTAGCCGAAGAACTTCTTGGGGTCGATTGACCAAATCGCCATCACAGTTTTCCAACGATGAAGAATTGCCGTTCTTCAACACCTGAAGAACAGACTTAAACACAAACGACATACTTATTATGATTGTTGGTCCCTGCCCTCAGTTACAAGTCTGATTCTTGGGAGATATAAAAAAAAAATTATTTTCCCTATGTATATTTGGCCAATTCGACTGCAAACCACAATTAAATAATGAAAAATCACCCGGATACAAGAAACAGCATTTGATCTGCATCAGGGATGAAAATGTAAAAAATTCGAAATCCGAGCTTAGGAATGTGACTTTTTGTTGTTTTCATAATTTCATATTATAACACCTCGAATTTATTCGGTACGGAAAAATCGTCTGTAATTACTAGTTAACCACACCTGCCTTAAATCCTCTGCGGTGAATGAAATAAAAGGGCGCTTGGTGTCTGCTGTTGCTTGTGATCCATCTTCGTATATCTCTTTCACTGCTTCAGAATGTTCTTTTTCTTCTCCAGGCTGACTTACTCCATCGTTTGCTCCAGGGAATTCGCCCGTTTTATAAGATTTTCCGCTGACAGAATTAGTAATCTCATTGATTTCTTTTGAGCAATTGCAAATTTCCTTTTCTGTCTTCTCTGAACCATTCGCATGGTTCGCTGGAACTTTTTCCGTGACGTTTTGTTGCAAATGTATCTTACCGTTCTGAATTCTAAGTTCGTTATCCGCGAGAGTTTGCTCCTGGATAACTTTATATTCCTTTGGTTTTTTTTCAGGCTGCGTTTTTTCGTCTGAAACAAGGTATCAATGTGAACAAATCTTGCCGCTGAAATTTCGTTCAGAACGGCACAATGAATCAGGATATTTCATTTATTTGCCCTTTTTTTCTTTTTTCATATTCAGAAATCATTCATTGCAGTAAATTTTCAGATTTATTAAATTCATTTTTAATAATAAAATTTGAGTAATGGTTAAATTAAGTAGCGATCCCATTACAAGTAATGAGTAAACGGATAATCTTGAGGTTGAATATGAATGTAACTAATCAGTCTTAAAGCACTATGTAAACCATATTTTGGCGTTTTTAAAATTATATATATGTGTGTTCCTTATATCAATTGACAAATTTTTTTTCTGTTCCTTGATATCCCGTTTGAAATTTTGACGGAGTTGAAAATTTTTCTGCGTAGTCTTGTCTTACCTTTTTCTGAGCTGCTAATAGCAGAGTACAAAGTTTCATTCAATATGCTTTGAACAATAACTTTGGTTGTTACCGGTTGCTGGTCCGGAAATGTTTCTTCGGTACCAAAAATATCTAGAAAAAAAAGACAAAATTAATAATAATGTTAACTGACTACAAAAATAAATAAATAATTTAATCTCTAAAATAATTTTTAGTTTTTAAATTTTGACAGGCTTAATGGGGATTATAAATATATAAAAGGGAAACAATAATAAGGAAAAGAAAGACAATAATAAGTAAAGTGTAAATTATTTTAAAAGGAGGAAATTGAAAATATTTTTTCGATTATGGAATTAATATAACATTTTTTTTTAGTATAAATAATTTCAACTATGGCTAATTGTAAAACGTTTTGGAATTATAAATACTAAAAAATTTTTATTTGGAATGAAAAACAGATATTAAAAATGATTTGTTCTTATGGATTAATTATATTATAAAATAAAGACGCTTACCTAGTGTCAAGCACTCTGACATTTCAAAACGATTTTCCACAATTTTCACTTCAGATACATTTTCTTTAATAAAAAATTCAAAAGAAAAAAATTCATTTGTCTTTATTGAAATTTCAATTCAGCAAAACCACAGCCTTTTTTTATGAGATTTAGTTTGGATTTTTTTAAATTCGTTGCTTATTTCTTTCATTTCTCTAAAAATTTAAAACTGGCATTTGATTTTATATTTAAAGTTAAATATTTTTGTTTTTTTTTTTTTTACATTGGTCTTTTATTTTCTTCCTCTTTTATTTCCAGTATAACTAGTTTGATTTACTTATTTATTCCGCAGATCATATTTTTTAAAAATCTTGCTTATATTTTCCTTAGATATGAAAAAAAATGTTGGTGAAATTTTCTTTTTGTGTGGCTTACTATTGCGCCACTTGACATTTATTCCTTTGAATTTTATTAGCAAATAATCTTAATCTTTAAAATATATTTGAGATATTTATAAAATTCCCGGTTAATTGATTCCTCTTGAATTTTCTTCTGGATAAATAGTTCAGACAAACTGATAATTGGGAAAAGAAAAAAAATAAATTGGAAGATTCGAACAGATTTCTCTGTAAATGAAAACGGAAGAAAATTAAACAGAAAAGGACATGAATAAAGCAGTTTCAGTTTAATTAAAAATTTTTCTATTTGTGGTTCATACGATTGATCCTCTTCATTATAAAATATTTAAAAAATTTTCTCTTTCCCGATTTTCATATTTATTTTATTTTAAGTGCAGTTTTACTTTTCCATATCAAACTGTTATTGCTTCTTTGTTTTCGGTTATTTTTCGTTTTAATTAATTTCTTCGGAATTTTAGTCATTTAGTTTTATACATGAATAAAATGTCTTACATTTGCCGATACCCTACTACTTTTATCGAAAATTTTATCTCCGGAATGAACAAGTAGTTTTCAGTTTAGAAGATTAAAAATTTGTATATTCTAGAAATTTAATTTTGTGTTCAGGTAAGATGTATTCAGCTTTCTTTTTTGGTTCATCTTCAGATAAATTTTCCGCCTAATATTTAATTTTTATTAAAATTTTATTGAACTGAGGCTATTCAATTTGATTTTTCGCAATAAAAATTTCTAGATAATCGACGTTTCGTACCGCACTAGGCATTTTCAGAATGTTCTATTTATTTATTGTGATGAGAGTTTTCCATAAAATATTTCAGTTGAGTTAAATATATGTGAACGCGCTTTATAATTTTCTTTTACATTCTAAAAATTGCCTAATTAAAACATTACAGGAACTCCCATTTGCAATTCATGGCATTTCGTCTTATGAAAAAGCGGAAATATTGGTTAGCAGTAAATACGTATAATATTCATTTTTAAACTTATCTACTTTATCTTCTATGTTTTATACTTTCTTTTTTTGTACATTCATGTTTTATGGTCTGAAGAATGAAATTCCCAAAAGAAGTAAACGAGGATGCATCTGATTCCAAAAAAGGCTACCAAAAGCGCAATGTGATTAACGAAAGGAAATTATCAGATGAAAAAAAGGAACGTTCCGGTAACAAATTCGAAGAAAATTGCATTTTGGAACCTAATGCAACAGCCTTAGTTCCTCCTTGGTTAAGAAACAGTTTAGGATTGAATGAGAAAATGAAAACTGGTTTGTAAACCATAATAAATTCTACACTCATAAATTGTATAGTTTAAAATTGGCTCCTTGTGATGTAGTGTAAAATTTATTAACTACTTATAAATAAACATGATTTTGAATTAATATTAAATTTTGTAATAATAGATAATAAGGTCTAGGTATTATGAATGAATTATGTCAGTGAATAAATAAAACTATATTACTGTGTCAATTAGTTAAACTAAAATATATTCAATGAAATACTAATAACGTCATAGAATATATAAATCTCATAAATATTGTGTGGCTAAAGAAATTATTAGCAGAACGAAAATTATGAAACTTTAATAAAAATTTATTATTTTATTGGATGATAATTTTTATTTGTTTTGTCTGAACTGAATTGATGGTGAAGGAATTAGCATTAAAAGTATTATGTACGGTAACTATACGTGCAATAAATGCAATACGAACATAAGTTTTAAAGTATACAAATAATCATTTGGCCAGAAATTTTTATTTGACTTCTAATTATATGCTTTTTTTTGGTAGCTTCTAAAACAACGAATCAGAAAGGATTCAAAAACATAAACGAGTCACATATTCCTAAATTGGAGGAACCAGAAAATAAAACATATTCAGGTGGTGACTTAATAGAAAGCAACGTTTACTCTCAAGACCATTCTTCTGACAATCACTGTGGAGAAGGTGATAAAGCCAGGTTTACATTTTATTTAATTCCTGCCATTTAATGTAGCATTAAAACTGGATTCAAATTAATCGATTAACTTTTTAAAAAAAAGTATTATATTTGATCTAAATTGTATTTTCATTGGATTACTTCATTAGTTTTTATAAAGGTTAAAAAAAATTTACATGTAGGGTTGTCCCCAGATTTTTAGTTTTTTGAACTCATAAAGCCTAAAGCTATCTATTATTCTCTACACGTTATTGATACAGATTTTTTATTCAACTTGTATGATACCCCAGAGCTTTCGCTTCAAAAAACTTTCGATTCATCTATCTAGAATAAATAAAACTTAAAAATGTTTTGTCAATTTTTTTTTATTGTGGGAGAGCAATAAATTTTATAGAATTATTAAAACAAGTAGAAGAATTCACGGTAAGTTATAAACATGATATTGAATAAGTTTAATTTTTCTTAAAGGTTTTAAACTGACTTAAATCAATATTTTAGAACTAAATCTTACTTTTTTAATAATATATTGCACGATTTTATAATAAAACATATGTTATAAATATTCCCTGACTTTAAAATAAAATACTGATATTTTAAATCATTTTTGCATGTAAATTGCGTGTATATGCATGTAATAGCGAGAAATAATCTTATAAATTACAGTCATTCAACATCAACTTACTTTCTTGAGAGATTTTTTTCAATAGTCCTTCTATCTATCTCAGAAATTTTTAAAATTTTTCCCGGAATATTGCTTTTATATTGTTTTAACATAATTTGTTATTATTATTTAAGAGCTTTAAAAGAATTTATTTAAATTTTGCAGTAAATTCACCACGTAATCCTGGGAAAATCCCATCATTATGGAGAAACAAAACGGCTAGACAGAATCAGTGCGATTGCAATATATTTAAATCATCTTACAAGTGTAGGAGCAATGGTAGGACTCTTAAAAGCGAAAGTACGAGCTTAAATTTGATGAATCTTATTGACGGGCAAAGTTTGCCGGAGAAAGAAAAGTACAAAAGTAGAAGTCAAAAGTTAAAAGGTAGAATATTCAGAAAAAACTCATTTGCTGATCAAAAATGTGACAAAATGTCTAAAACTGAATCGCGGGTTTTCCAAGATGCTGATTCTCAGGAGGTTTTACATTCCTCCTCCAAGAACGATGATTTTAACGCTTCTGTTAGCATTAAAGATACTAATGTCTTACTTTTATATGGAAAAAGTGAAACTGATGGCTTAACCCAGGATTTTTTTTTATTAAAAGAAATGAAAGATCAAAACAATAGTAATGAGGATAGTGAAAAATTGTCAGGTAGCATAAAGCGAATTATCGCTGAAGATGTCAGCTCAAAGAGAGAGCTGAACCTCGGACGAGAGATCAAAGATTTTAAGGATGGCTCGGAGCAAAAGGAAGGAATCGAGAAGGCAAAATACGAGGTTCCTCATTTGTCGAAAACGGAATCAGAAAACGAAAGAATTAACACAGGACAATCTAAATCAGAAGACATTGATTCGAAAAATAAGGACGCGGATGAAGAAAGAAAGCACTGGAACGAGAGCAGAAAGCCTTACGAGAAAAAAAACTGGAGACATCAGAAATTTATGAAATTTTCCGAAGAGGCAAAGTATAAAAAGCAGATAAGCTTCGGTCAGGAGCCAGAAAATGAGAAAATGTTAGAATCTAAAATTCGAGAAGTTTCGAAGAAATTTAAGGAAGGCATATCCTCAGATAGCAGTGCGGAGAAAATGAACAAAAGTCGACAGTTTGACGCTGCTTTCATAGAAAAAATGGTGAGCGACATTTTGCAGAAATTGACAGAATTATATCGATTTCAAATAACTCCAGATAAAATAAGAATCATGAAAAGCAATATTATTCATGTAATTGAAAGCGAATTACGGGAATTCGAAGATCGCAAAAACAGTGAAGAAATTGCTGATAACTTGTTTACTTTACAGGAATCGTTCAAAAGCCGGGACGAGAACATCAATGATTTGCATTCATCAACTGTGGAAGAAAAGGAAGACAAAGTTGTAGAAAGTTTTCGAAAAACCTTGGATGCAGCACTAATATCGAAAAAAGGATCACTGATTCCTTCTCCACTAGTAATCGATCAAAATTCATTGCTTAAATTATCTGCGGATAATAACGAGGACAAGAAAAATCATTGCACTCATTTGATTGATAATATCAAGGAAAAAAAAATTGGAAGAGAAAATGATGTAATGGAAAATGAAAATATTAAAGACCTGCGGAAGGAGTTCGAAAAGTGCCTGAATTTGATTCAAGCTCAGTTAGACATAACAGGAACTAAACTTTGCAGTATTGTTCTGGAAAAGATAGAAGCAGAAGATCTCGCCAATAAAAAAGTCAAAATCATACACAACAATGCGAAAGGAGTAACAGAAGCCATAAGAATATACAATGAGAGAACTCTGAATTTACCCGACGGGGACGGCGCTAGTATGAAGACGTGTAAATATCCGCAAAAAAGTGAGGCAGAGTCGTGTAAACCGGAACTAAAATGCAGTCAGTTAAGTCAAACGATGGAGAAAACATTTCTCGTAAACTCCACCCAAACAGAGTTTTCGGTCATTGTGGTGACGGAAGAAAATAATGAGAACTTCCTCCTGGAGAACAACGATTTTCTTAACGAATCAGACGCAGAGCAGCTCTTGGAGTCGTTGGAAATGGCAATGGAAACTTCTAACCCAGAAAATGGGGTGCGAAATATTTCGGCAGAATCTGGCACAAGCATTGAGAGCAAAATCGAAAAGGACAAGGAAAGCATACTGAAATCTATATCAAGGGAAACTTCCGTTAGCGAGAAAGGCCTTTCGTCCAACGTGGATTCGGGAAGTATTACATTACGCAGAAAAATCAAAAGCTACTGTAATGGTTTGAACTATTTAGAAGAGGCGCGGAAGAAGTTTCCGAAAAATTACAGTTTGTACAAATGTAATTTAAATTTTGACGTGGCATCAGCTAATGGCATGGAGGCAGAGAAACAAAAGGAAGCGGAGAAAAGGACTTCAAAAGATGAAAAGGACTGCGTCGAGTTAAAAGCAGAAGAAATAAGATCGCAGAAAACGGAAGAGGATAAGTCTAGCATTATTCTTTATTGGAACGGAAAGAAAATGGATCCCGGAACCGATCTCAAAATTCATGTGGAGAATTTAATACGGGAAAAAATAAAAGAGATTCTTGAAGAAGTGAAAATTAATGAGCAAAAAGGCGTAATGGAGAAAAGCCTCCAGGATAAAATCGAAAATTATGCATTTGAAACCACCGAAGGACGCGACAACGGAACGGAGAAAAATTTTGATGCCGAAAAGGACCGCTCCATTTTCAGTTTCAGCGGAAATGATGTTGCCAATCCCTCACCGCATTTCGATTGCATTTCCAGTAATAACAAAGTGAAATGTACGTCAGATGAGGCAAAGGTAACACACTCTTTAAATATCGCATTGCTCTTAGATTTAAATAAGGCTTTAATGTGAGATTTATGCAAAACCAACATTTATTTACTGTTCATCCTCAATGTAGACGGGTTTCATCTAAAACGACGAATATCAAAATTCGTCGTACCTAAAATTTTTTCATTTTAAGTCAAAATGTTATTTCTTTTGAACGACGCTTTCCAACTCCATAATTGAAATGATCAGAAAAATTGCTAAATTATGGATCAGATGTTTTTATGCATATTATCTCATTTGAACTCTCCATTTACATCCAACCATAAATTTCAAATCCATAAAATTTATTGATTGCAACTGTTGAAATTTTTAATCGGAAAATCGTAATTACTGATCTCTTGAATGACAAGGTGCTAACAATGGGGCACTAAGGAAGAGCTATCTTATGCCACGTATATAAAATAATCTAATAAAAAAGAAAAGCGAAAAATTCGTGCAAATTTCATGTGGCATTTCCATTAGAGATATGAAAAAATTGTTCTTCTTTAATGCAGGCATCTAATGAAGATGGTGGCCCAGTTGCTCAGTCAAAGAAAAGCAAGGAAAAATTTGCACACGATGTCGGCATTCAGAGTTCGCAACATTCTCTCTTGTCGTCGAATATGATGATTCCGAAGCCAAAATCTAGATTATGTACCGTATCAAAAACTAGAAAACACAAAATTAAAAAAGAATTTTTTGAACCGGTGATAACTAATTCCGGGGAGAAAGTAAAAGATGTTTACGTGAAAACTAAATTATTTAATGGAAGTGAGAACAAAACGAACAGGGTCAAGGTGGAATTTAGAGAGGCCGACAAAGACGGCGAAGAAACGCAAGATGAGACTTTGGCAATCATTCCAGCTGACTATTCGTCTACCAGCAACGACAGCTCCGGAGGCAGCCATGACAAAGGGCGACCGGTCCGCGTCAAAGTAATAGGCATCGAGCTGTCGAAAAAGGAAAGCAAGAGCCCGAGCGAAGGTGACGGTTCGGATAATGTCAAAACAAATGAATCCGTAAAATTTTCAGTGGAAGACTTGCTCAAAATTCCTAACCAGCGGACGAACGAGTCATCCATTTCTGGAATGAGAGGTTACAAACACTGGAAGCTCATCGAAAACCTGCTGAACCGCGTCGATTGGAAGGAAAATGACGAACTTTGGAACGACGTCAGGCAATTTGTACGAGGTAAAATAGGCCGAGACATGAACGAGGACGGAACACATCAAATATGTATCGAATTAGAACAGGACATTCCGAAATTTAAAAAAGGTGTGAACCAATAATTTAATCTGTTGCCTACAATATATCTAAATGAAAATCTAATCTAGAGCGAAAAAAATCGATAATCGGAAACTCACAACGCAAATCAAAAACAATTTCGATATCTCGATTAAGTTTACATTTCATAAACGCTTTTTATCGTGTATGTCATGTAAATTAACCTTAACCGTCATGCGAATAGAGGTGGTTGGGAATTGCAAAGTTTTATATAAGGAATACGTAAATTATAAGTTTACCTTTCAAGGCAGATCAATACAGATTAATATTTTTAATTCTAGGAAGATCTTCCGGCACGGTGATCGGAAAAGGTAACTACAGGAGAAAAGAAGGCGATTTGGAAGTGGAGGTCGATCTCACATTGGAGGATCTGGAAAGAATCATGAGGCACAGAGACAAAAATCTTAGGCGAAGACGCTACCAAAAAAAGAAAACAAAACAGGATGTAAAAAGATCTTCCAATTCTTCCGTTACGTCTGCTGGCGTTCCCAGTTACTGTGGGCCACGTTATTATGGAAAAAGCGGAAATATGCATCGAAGCGAATCTGTTCCTCCTAGTGACACGACGAAATAGGAAAATGAATTCTTAAAAGCAAAAGTAATTTATTAAAAACAAAAGGACGACTACATCGGACGTTAAAGCGCTTTATTTTCCGATCTTTCTTCATTTTTCCACATCGTTAAAAATTCCATGGCTCGTTTGGGGAATTATAGCGAGGATTCGAATATCTGAATCGGCGGCCGTCGATTTTTCGAACACTGCGCTACATTTTGCGAAATCAGCGTCCGTCTTCCCGGAAGATGAATCCAAAAAGGCTTCGCAAATTGGATCTTCCCGCCATTATTCACCGAAGCAAAGATTCATTCTTGAAATTTTAAAAAAATAAATGAACGCAATAATTGTTTCATTAAATTCGAATGACTACTAGTTTCGCAATTACAAAATTCAAAAATGATTTTTCCTTACATTCATGAACGTCCAATGGATTTTCGTAAAAAATGAAAAATTTATTCATAGTAATTGAATTACAAAATTTTTTGTTTTTAACAACTAAAATTATAATTTAAATGATAATTATATTATTTGATAATATAATAATTGAATTTTGAACATCACAGTTTTTGCTAGAATAGAAAGCTGCGTTAAATGTAGCAAGCCACAGATAAAAAGACTCGTTTACAATTTACCTGAGAATGACGTGCACATCAATGAAAATTGAAAGTGCTGAAGCTTTTTGCAACGTGAATGTATTTAAAAATAATGCTTTGCATTAAAACTTGTGATTTTTAAACTGAAAAGCGCTGAAGTTTTAGAGAAAATAAAAAGAAAAATTAGATTTGTGTGAGAGTGAATTTATAAAGAAAAAATTGCATAAGTTTGATGAAAAAAAATTCAGAATTTTTTTTATTTTGGACTATACAAAACGGTTTTGAAGCTTTAATTCCTCTCCTGTATGGGATAATGAGATTAATTTATCGGACAAATGCGAACGAATGGTACATTTAGTTAAAAAAATTGTAATTATTCAATAGTAGAAAAATAGTTGAAGAAAATGTAATTTTGTAATGGAATGAATTTTCACGTTTTATTCCCAGAGATCAGAAAAATCGATTGCTCTGGACCGACTCAGATGATACTGCCGAGCTGTTTTCGTCTCTCTCCATCGGAAATACTGTTAAATCGATGTTTTAACAGTCTTTTCCATACGCAGATCTTATCAAAATTACATACTGCACGAGATGTATCATTAGTCTTGCACGCCATTCTCGGAGGAAGACGTGATTTTACATTCCCCTTACGAGCAGCATCGCCAACATCTGCCAGTGAGACAGATGCGTTGTAGCAACGGAAGAGGACATCCCAATATTAGCGCGTAGGTTAGACGAAGAAGGAGATAGAAAAACAATAACATGGCAATACCTTCGGAAAGGGTGTTTCTTTTTTGGTTCTTCAATTTTATTTTCGCAATTTTACACAATCCTCTTCTTCAATAAAATTCTTACATCTATTTCCTACAACTGAATCGTAAGTATTTATATAAATTTACTTTTTGTAGTAACTGCTAAATGCGTTTCTTTTCAAATGAAAACCTAATTTTCTTAATAGACCTACATTCTAAAATATTATTTTAATTGATTCAGTACGATTTTCCTTCTCTGATTTAACTGCATTTTGGGTAAATAAGTGAAATTAAAATAAAATTTTCCACATTTACTTTTATTCAAACCTTGATAATAAAATGCAGTTTCACTGCAGAAATGATTGTAAATTATTATTTTTTTTTGTAGCAATTACTAAAAATAAGTTCTCGTTTTTAAAACGGCAAGAAATTAAAAGATCTAGAAAAAATTTTCCGAGCATTTTTTAACATCCAAACTCAGTTTTTTATAATTCATTCGATAATATGAAGGTGTAGAACTTAACATTTTAAATGGTAAATTAATTTTTTATGCATTAATATTATTTTCAAATAAGTGAACAGGTTTATTAAAGACGATATGTTATTTTTTTATTAAACTTAATCTATTCTTATTGAAGATTTGCAGGAAGCACCATGTGGAGAAATGCAGACGGAAATTCATTGCCGGATGACAACTTGCAGGATCAGGCTCTTCCGCTTCCGATACAGATTTTCCTCTGGCGACAAATCAGGTGAGCAAAAATAATATGAACTTTGTAAACAACGAAGAATCATTCAAATTCATAATATGGAACAAAATTTGCTTTTAATCAAAGAAATTTTAAATAATTTTACTGTTTTATGTAAAATGATGGTGAAAATACAGCTGATATTCTGCTGCAATATGAAAAAGTCTTAAATCCGAAGAAAAAATCAATTTCTAATTTTTACTTAATTTTGCCTTTGAGAGAAATAGTTTGGAAAAAATTTTAAGTTCTAAAACTTTTTCAAAGTATTTTTTAAAATGTTAATTCTTAATTTTTAATGGTATTTGAAAGCATTAATAATAAACCTCTAGTACTTAATTATTTGACATTTCTTCGATACGTAACAGTTTTACGTTTTGCTTTTACCACCAATTAAAAACTGATGTGATATATTATTTTTTTATTCCTGCATGTAAATGGGGCAAAATCATGGTTTTATATACCATACAAAATATTATAAGTAAATTCAAATCTTTGTTTTTAATAAAATAAAGTTTTAGATTGTAAATATGTGAATGTTAACCGCAGATTTTTAAAAAAAGTTTGTTCTTTTAAATGAAACTTTGATTTTTAACAAAGCAAGAACAATTGTAACAAGATTTAATTAAAATCTTATTTAACGACTTATCATAAGGTTTCTTTATAATATGTTTATATCGTCTCATATATAATATTAATAACTAATATTTAACTGATTTAACAAGGCAAGTGCATGTATATGTATACTTTGTTTGTTAAAATATTAAAAATTTGGATTTGGTTAAACTTCTTTTTTGTATTTTTAACAAAATTTGATAAAGTTTTTTGATTTCATGCAGCCCATTTATAAGGCCCAAATTAGGAAAACTCCACGAAGCTTCTTGTATGGTACGTATCTTCAAAAAAATCGTATCAATGTACGAATTTCTCTATATTCGAGAACAAAAACTGCAAAATATATGTTTTTCGCGTGACTTATTTAGCGAATTAACCCTGAACAAAAGTTTTAAAAAAATTTCATGAGGGGAAATTAACGCTTTAGAGGGGAACAAAGCTTGAGCTTTTTTTTTAGCAAATAATAAAAAATGCATGGCCTATACGCATTATAATAATTTCTTGTCTTTTCTGTTTTAAAAAATATCTGGTGAGTATTAAATTTCGAAAGTAAAAGACATTTTACCAGCTAGTAGTAGCCGGTACGAAAATAAACAAAATTGGCTGAAAAATAGCTTTCTGTGTGCCTTGATGTCTTCTGCTTTCAACAGCAAATGCTGACTGATCTTAGCTCAGGATATTAATAAATTTTAAGTCCAATATTTCAAAAATTAGATATTTATCATAATATTAATTAAAAATGTCATAACTGATAATATAAGAAAAACCGAATAATTCTAATTTAATTATCAGCGGCGAATGGGGGTCTCTAATTTTATTTTCTAATTTCAACTTGATTTAGTTTTGACATATGTGCTACGATTATACTTTGTTATTTAGCTTTATTAATATCATTTATACGATATGATAAGTACTTTTAATCAAATTTTTAACACTTTTTGTGTAACCATTTTTTCAATGGTTTGATGAAATTTATTTAATTTAAAAATTTTCTTCACTGAAATTTTTTTTAGTGAAGAAAATTTTGTAATGCAGTTCATTCTCATATATTACTATAATTATTCTGGTATGAAAATTTATGTAATTAAGTAAAATTTAATATAAATTCACATCAATTATTCAGTAATTAGATAAAAAAAGTAAAATTAGAAGTATCAAAAGAACAAATAGAAATATTGCATTTAATTCAATTTATATAAAAATATTCCTTACTCAAATGTAAATTTCGCAGTGTTTTAAATCCAGATTTAATTTTTTTATAACAATATAAAATTAAGGATCCTATTTTTTTTATTAATTACTTAAAAATTACCTTTATAAACTCGGTCATTAGTACTTACTCGTTAATTATTTATTCAATATATGTTATAGTTATTTTCAGAAAATTATAGAATTAAAAAGTACTAAATTAATTTATTTTTATTGTAAATACTTTATTGTTTTTATTCAATGTTGAGTAAAAGTTATTCTGTAATATATTTTAATTAGATTAATAGATAAAAGGTACTTTTTCAGTTAACCATATATGACAGGTTTATACTGTGTACATATATATATAAATATATATATTATATATATAAATATATATTATATATTTTATATATAAATAAATGAATGATTAGTAGCTGTGAAATGATTTTTCTTGCTTACCTTATGCAATGGCTATGATGTGACGTCCGTGCACAGTTTTGTCAGCAAGCACCAGGACATCATGTAAGTTGAAAACCTACCTATATCTTTATATAAATATCAGTCAATTTCCCTTTTATGTTAAGTCAAAGAAAATTTCTGCAGCATCCTTTGACTATCCTTTCAAAGTTTAGATTTTTTTTAGAATTTTATTTCCTTTGGAAACAAAAAGATTTCAAACATCAATTTTATTACATCAAGTGCGATTAAATTGAAAAGTTTTTGAGTAAAGGCAATAACATGCAATTTAAGTTTTGATTCATTCATTACCTGTAAGCTTTACTTCAGTGGAAATGAGTGGTGTTAATTATGTTGCAACCATCTTTCTTTCCTGAATATGTCCTCCTTTATAGAAGTGAATGTTGGAGAAAAAGTGTATGATTCTTAGGTGCTTTCATGCTTTTTATGTCAAATAAATTTGAAATAGCATGACATATACAATTATAAAAGCTAAATAATATTAATAAAAAGGAAAAGTTTAATATTATTTCAAATCATGTTAAATTTATTTTCATGCTTCTCTTATATGAAATGGAAATTAACAGGAATTAAAAGAGGCCTGCAAGGTATTTTACTATTTAATTTGATCATACATAAATAATTTATACCTATAATTAATGCATAAATGTGTTACTTTTGCAGTCTTTCGAAAAAGTTTTGGTACAAAATATTCAATATGGATTGTCTCCAAGTCTAACAGAGGCTGTGGCGTCGGTGCCCAGATGGAGACTAATACAGGCGGCATTTCCACATGTTATGCATTGCACCGCTACTCTGCTTCACAATCGGTTATTATTCACAAATGCTCTCATTTATTTTTCCTTCTTCAGCACAAGATTCTATTACCCACAGTGATGATTCTAACGGGCAAATTTTTTTTCAGAAAGGATACTAACTTACAGAACTTAGGAGCAACCGAAACAAAAATGCTGTACACACTCCACTGGATATTGCTTGTTGCTGCTGAAGAATGTGCTGATGCAGACCATGAAAACGGAATTTTCCACACATCTCCTTTCTATTATTTGTTTTCAATACCAGCAATTACAGTGAGTTATTACGCCTTAATCATGCTAATCTCTCGTTTCACATTTTATGATTTTAATTTTCTTAATCTAATAAAAAGCAATTTAATTTTAGCTCGATTACTACAAAGATACTACAAACCACGCCAATGTATCACAAAAGAGATATTTCTATAATTTTTTAAATTCATTTCAGCTATTCATTTATTTATTCGCTCCGATCCATCATCATCTAAAAGAATCAGATTTTCAAACCTATCGCCTGGAAAACGGCCTCAAAATGTGGCAAGCCCTGTGGGATTACAGGCATCCCGATACCCCCTGCTTCACCGCACACGTAAAACCGAAGCCACGAATGCTATGGAATCGATTTGTCAAAGGCAGCCATCTTCAGTTTGGTGATGTTTTTATGGGAAGTAAGTAGAGAAAATTTCTAAGTGATGAATGTACCACATAAAAAAGCAACTTTAAACATTTGTCTGTGCTTCAGGACAGACCAGCAGCGATGAAGGGTATCTAGGCGGCGAAAGTCCTCAGAGTCAGAGTGCGAGCGCAAGCGCTTCATATTCTTCGGAGCAATTCACGGCGGTTCCGTCTCAGATAAGTGTGCGGATTGAGCCAACGAAATCTACTGACGAAGAAGTAAATACTGTTATAATAATATATATATAAAAAAGTTAAAGTCGAAAGACTTCTCATACAAAAAAGAGTTTGAAAATGAAAATAAACTTTTGCTCGGATAAAAATTGTTTAAATTTCTTATAGTACCGAAAAGGATTAGGAAAATTAATGATAGAAATCAGTATTTAGATATATTGTTTATATAGAATTTATTATAAAATGATATTTCAAAAAAACTTCATATTTCATTTAAAATTTCAGGGCAATTGGGTATCCTCGCCTAAGGACACAGTTTTCCCGGAAACAATTCCTGAGGAAAGTTCTAGCACAGAAGAAGAACATGTTGTAAGTTTTAATTATATGCAAGATAATATTTATGTTTCTATTATGTAATTTTGGGTAAAAATTTTGATTTTTTTGAAAATTTTAAGCGAAATTCGGGTAGGAGGAAAAATGAATTCATTAATGGAATGGACGCGTTAATTGTTGCAAATGGACACAAATTGGTAATTAAATATAGGAAATTTGTAATACTTTTATGTATTTCATTAGGTGATATTTCGTTTGCCATCTCTCACGGAGTCAGAGGGAGTTGAAAAGCCAGGGTCATTGTACACAGTAAGGAATAATTATTAATATTGGTTTTCGACTTTTTTTTTCTTTCTTGATATAAATAATTACCAGAGTCGGAAAAGCATATTAATAAAAATCAAAAATACAATGATAAATTAAAAGTAGCAGTTTATTAGAAGAGCTGGAGCGATTTGTTATCTTGACCCGCAGACCAAATCAAATTCCATATTTTATTTGCCGTGAATCATAACATTAATTTCAACAATACAAAAATAAATTTAAAAAACAACACTGACAGGAAAATGAAACAAAAATACATTATTTTCGAATTTAGGTTTTTAAAACACAAAAATAAACACGTCTAATGTAAATCAGATAGCTTCGATATCCATCTGAGAAGCGGATTCGACTTTGATTATGTCCTTAATAGAAAAATAATTTTACTTTGCAGGCCGATGCTAGTATTTTCCACGTGACCGTCGGCAAAAATACTACTGCCAGATCTACCTTAACAATCGAACAGGTTACAGCATTGTCGGGATCGGACACAAGACAAGGAAGAGGAAGACCTCCTCCGATTCAAAAAATGGGGTAAATAAAAACATTTTGGGAAATTATGAACATCACATTATACATTTAACACGTAAGGTTGTTAGTTTGTACTAAGATTATCGGAATTGTATTTATTTGTAATAGTTCTTCAACGGATAAAGAGTCACTTTCTAGTAAAGGCAAACAAGGCAGTATCCACAAGCTTCATCCAGTGTCAACTCATTCCTCGGATGTCTGCGCAGCAACTTTCCTCGATGTCGCCGTTTTGCGCTGTTTGTTCATGTCTCAGTGGCCGGAGGAAGGAGTTTTCTGGGCTTTGCAATTCTATTATCACAGGTAAAGCTAAAAGCGAAGTCTTTTAATGCCTCTATGATAAAATAAATGCAGACTGGCAGATTTTTCTCTATATTGTTTCAGGCTGAGAGAGATGTCGGAAGAAGTTGGTACTCAGCAACAGCCGAGGCGAAGAAGTAATTCTCTTCCCATACCGAAAATCGAGGTGTCATTGTATCAGAGCCCCGAATTGAAAAAGAAAGATCCGAACAAGGATTTTATTGAAATTCCAGAAGTTAAAGACGTCTCTAAATTAGCAGGTAAATATTTCATTTGAATTAATTTAAATTACTGGTTCATGACAGAAAATTATATTAGGAATTTATAAATGTTTATTTAAGTAAATCAAAACTTAATAATGGAGATACTATGAATAATTTGATATTATTATTTGTTAATGAATTAAAAATAAAAAATTATTTAACTTTTGGTTTAGAATCACAATATTCTGGTTGGAAACAATCTCAGGAATCCATCACTCATATGAGGCGGTCAAGTGAAAAATCAGTATCTAAAAGAAAAATGAAAATGGCAGATTTGAGAGCTTTTGTAGAAACAAAGCTACTTTCAAAATCGGAGAGAACACTAGAGAAAATAGGAGCGGAGGAGCATAAACCCCTTTTCCTACACCAGGTATATAGTTTTTGAGTTCATATCTATTGTCAGTATATATATATATATATGATTGAGATGCAAACCCAAAGGTTCACAAAAAATTATTTAATTTAAACATATGCGAAGGAGTATCACCACAGTTTGGATGCTGGGGAAGACAATCTTGTTCGCCCTTCTTCGGCGTTGGCCAAAATATTTGAACACAGGACAGACTTCAAACCTCTAGGATGGGGAAATCTTGTAAAAGGGAAAAGTATGCCTAGTTTAAGGTGAGTTTTTTCCGGTTTTCAATATAATTTTTTCAAATATTTTAAAAATTTTTCTCAGGCTGTGCTCTATACTTTCATGCATTATTTCAGTATCTCATTACTGCCGTAAGCGCTAAATTTTAACAGGCTTTTTGCAATTTCAGCGGCTTAGATTTTTTCACTCCAAAAAATTAAAAATTTCCTTTTTATGTATTTTTCCACTCAGTTCACGACATTCATCGTATAAAATAATATTCATTATTTATTCAAAGACATATTTAACATCTTAAAGGTTAGGCAATAGAAATAGAAAGAGAAACATAAAGTTTTAAATTTTTATTGGGAACGATTCATTTTTCTTTTTAACTAAAGTAATGAAAGTTTCAAATAAATGTAGACTTATTGTGTGAAATAATTTTTTGAAATTATGATATGAAAAACTTACAGCAAAGTTTTTATTTCAAAGTTCATAAATCTGTATAATTAAATTGTATTTATGATTAATTGCTGTTAAACTTTAAAATTACAAGTTCAGTTAAAAGGAGCAATTTATTTAAAAAATTTTGCTAATTTTTTACGAAAAGTAGTTCTTTATTTCCTTAAAAATTTGTTTCCGCGTTGTAATTAGAGTTTTTTAAATGTAAAAATCAATTTTTTAATTTTAAATCCATTATTCTTTGATTTTAAATCAAAAACTTGCTTTTTTACCAGTAATTAATGTAATAAGTTCTGCAAAATTATGAAGGTGCTATTCAATTCAAAAATGAAATATAGTTTTTAAATAACAATAGTAACACTAACAGAATGCGAAAGATGTTTCTGTTACCTTTTCTCTATTTTGGGTTTATACTGAATTTAGGCTAAAAGCTTCTTTCTACGGCATCAATGATATAACCTAATAACAATTTCTAAAATGATTTTTTAACTTTTAAGACTTCTATTAAAATTCAGTATTAAGCATATCTACCTCTATTTCTATTTGTTCTTATATTCTTTCCATTCTGCTTGCTCTGACAGCTGTTTAACAGATGATAGCTCTACAAGAGGGTAAGTGAATAAAAGGAAACGAAAATATGCTATAATCAATCTTTTAATTTAAAAATATGCTATTATGCTTTTAATCTGCAGATTAAATTTTTCATATGGAATAACTATTAAAAAATCTAATTTACATTTTAAGAAAAATTACATTTTCTTCTTAAAACTCGCTCTTATGTATCATTTTTCAAATACGTTTGATATGTTAAATTGAAATAAGATATTTACGCTTAGGAGACACTGATATATACCTTTGATATAATAACATGAAATTATGTATAGACTTTACATTTTTAGCACTTCGTTTTACCGTTTCATGTAAATATTAAGAACATAGCAACACGGGGGCACCGTTTCGCTTTTGGCGGATTGACCTTATGGCAATTTAATGAGAATGACAAAGTATTTCGAAATTTTATTTTTAATAACAAATATATTTTTTTGATATAAATTTGCTTTTGATAAATACGTGACTGCAGTCGATCATAAAATTAAATGGGTCACAAAGTATCTGTTCCGACTGAAAAAAAACAAAATTCAAGGATCAAATTTTTGTTAAAAATCCTTTTTCAAACAGATTTATCGGAGATCAGGAAAAGCAATTCAAAACTGGGCGAATGCTTGGCTCCCATTCCCACACGATTACCAATCCGATTATTACTGTCACGGAACATACGCCTACTCCTTCTCCAGATTATATGAAACGTCAGGTAATTTCTTCGTCTTTCGCGAGTAATGCTACTTTAAAAGATATTTTCATTCCGTCTTCTTCTTTATCAGGTATCCGTTGACAGCCAATTAGATGAAATTAGTTTGCAAGGAAAACAGATTTTCTTCCAAGAGCGTAAACCTAGTCTAACTAGATCGCAAACCGATTCTAATATAACTTACACTTGTGAAGAACTACCAGAGGCGCCAGGTGCCTCTTGCTATATAACTAAAGATGGAGATATTAACATGCAAGTTGTTCTTAAGGTTAGTCGAGCCTCAAAATAATTTTTACATATAAATTAGATAAATTTTTCTTTTCAAATTTTATTATGAAATACTTTAGGCAGTACATTCGGCAGCTCTTCGTGATAATATTTGCTGCACTCTGAGGGTCTGCGAGGTTATTTTCAATCTTCTTGAGCTTCTTATGGATATGGGCGTACTGAAGCAACATTCGAGTCGCAGTAGCACGGGAAATTTGGATGGCAAATGCGGAAGCAGTAAGGAAGAGAGAGATTCCCATCATAGCTCGGAGCAAGAAGATGGTAAAGATGGCTATTCTACGATGAAGAATCTCCACGAAAAGCAGTACACGCCTCACGATTTAGTTCTGAACTCTGTTTTAAGGTATGGAAATCAAATTTAAAATATGCAAAAATAATAAAGTTTGGAAAGTGGTTTAAGATTTTGTCTATCGATTTTTGTTTACATTGGTTAAAGCTTTCACTTTATTTAATTCGAGCTTTTACTTTTTCGCGAGAATTGGGACATAAAATTACGTAGAGCGTTCTATTTTCCAATTGAACGTGAGAATAACTTTAATTTTCAGAGTGTACAAACATTTGGGATGTCCGCACGGCTGCGGAGACGGGCAAAGGGGACCCCCTGCTGATTTCCTCAGATCGCAGGGACAGACAATATTATCCAAGCTTCAACGTTCGAGTCCGAAGCAGTTTTCCAGATTTTTAAGGAATTTCGTGCGCAACCAATCATTGGCAGAAATTCTTGAATTTTTCCATGCATATGTCGGCTTTTGCGTCGATCCCAGTTCTTTACTTTCTCCACTTAGTAAGTGAAACAAGTCATTCGATTTATTGGATTCCTGACGTCAATTTTTTTGTTACAATTTTACAATCAAATAAAAAATATAAGCTAAAGGGCAGGATGAAATTTACCCGAAAAACTTTTTTGCCTTTCTTGAATTTAATCGTATTTTTACTT
This sequence comes from Ricinus marginatus, assembly GCA_028565995.1. Classification (NCBI taxonomy): domain Eukaryota; kingdom Metazoa; phylum Arthropoda; class Insecta; order Psocodea; family Ricinidae; genus Ricinus; species Ricinus marginatus. Next base: position 80,808 of record JAOWBB010006387.1, on the reverse strand, counting down.
CTTCCGTTTTTCTTTGGATTATTTACGAATAATGACTACATTCCGTAATGCATTAATATACTTCTTCGTGATAAATATTTTGTCAAAACTATAAATTATTCCAATAACAAAAAAAATATAAAGCATCATTTATGGACGGAGATACCTTTTTCAGGAATGAATCATCTATGGTTATTAGCGAGGAAAGCCGGTCAAATTTATGGTAGGAACTTTTCCAGTAAATTGATATATACATATATATGTATATATATATAAAACTTGTTTCAAGTACTTTAACTTGAATCGAATCTGTTTGATACCTTAAATAATTTTTTTGCATTTCATAGACAATCACAGCCGAACGCCAACTTGTCTAGTTGGGTTGGTTTTCATTTCATCACTGATTTTATTCAAACTGATCCATTCAGACGAGCTGGATTAATATATTTTAAGCTGTGTTATTTGAATATTTTTATCTATGGTATGAATTGTTAGTAAAGTAACTTTCTTGCAGTTTGCTATGCTCTCTTGGAATCTCTACTCTATCTTTATCTCTTTTGCTGCCAATCTTTTTGTTGAAAAACGACTATTTCCATCGCATGTGAAGCTTATTTGAATTTTATATATTCGGTGTGGAAATCTTTGGAATAGTATTTAAGAATTTAAATCAGTCAAAGAAAATTGCATGAAACTTTTTTATTAATTCAATAATTTAAATAAAAGAAAAATTAGTTTTTTGTTACATAAAAAATCGAAATAATCTGATATTGAAATATCAGGTTTCGCCATTATAATTGAAAGTTTGCGCATATGCACGCTGTTATAGATACCTGTAAATGGTATCGTGAATGTGCAAGTTAAAAAAACGAATAGTGATGCGTTACAAAATCTTGTGGATACAAATATATCTTACAATTGTAAGAGTTTTTGCAAAGTATATGTAAATCACATATTTCTTATTTTTCACATCACACACACTACAATAAATTACATTATACTTTAACACTTATAACAGTTTTAAATTCACTTATAAATTTTTTCCTCAGCAGTTCTTGTCTCATCGTGCCTTCATTTTTACAAGTATTAAAACTCGGTACAGGGAAATTTCTAACGAAATATATTTCCTTTTTAATCATTTTTATGTACTGAAAAAATAAATTTGGTATCATTTTCACAGTGTAGTTACTACCAACCAATAATCAGAAGAAACAATATTCTGTTCGTGTACAATCATAATTCAGATGAATACTTTTACATATTATTTTAATACCAGTTCTTAATTGTTGTTATATCTAAATTATAATTCTAATATGACAAAAATGCAAAATGGAATTCCTCCGTTTCGATGGAAACGGAAGACTCTAAATGGAACAATATTAATTGTTTAATATTATTTGTCCCTAATTATTTTAATTAAATTAATTGTATAAAGTCTCTTATGATATAAGTTATATACATTAATTTTGCGGTAGAAAAGAAAAAAAATGTTAAAGTTTACAACAAATTTTTTAATAAAACAAATTATACGAGTTTCATACATTAAGATTTGTTTCTCAAATTATATTGAAATAAAAATTTTTCGGATAATATTAAATTGCATAGAAGTTAATATTACAATTAAATATCTTATTTATCTTGTAGTATTTCGATGCAAAATAAAAAAACAATAACACGAAAGTAATTTGGGCAGCATGATTAAAAGAAGGATATATACCTATTTTTGATCTTAATTTAGATATAACACTATTAATGAGAGTCTTAATTATTCATATAAAGAATATCCGAACGACAAATGCCTTAATCTATGTTGAGAATTCATTTTTCGAGTTCAATAAGGAGTTCTGCGTTCTAGATCAAAAGAGAAGCTCAAGCAAAAGCCCTGAGATAGCATCGCAAGGAGGATACTCAACGAATTTTGGAGCAGGTCTAAAGGGAGGAGGATCAAGGGGTGTGGAAGGTCAAATAATGACCAGCATTTTCAAAACTTTGGTCACCAAACTCGTTAAGTCGCTGAAAGAGCTGAAAACTCAAGAGAATATGGTAAGTGCACGACAAATGTATTGCTTTCTCACTGATGTCACGAAATAATTGAGCCTTTACTTTAAGCCGTTGTATTGCGATGTAAGGCAGTTGATGATCTACATTAAAGAAGCCCATGGAGGAGTATTTCGACGCGTGGCTCTGAGTGGTTTGATAGACTCTGCAAATAGACCGAATAAAAAACAGGAGCACATTCGAACCACAAAAGTAGTAAGACACGTCGCACATTCGGAAACGGAAGATCAATCCGAATATCAGGGAAGTTCATATTATTTGGATGAGAAGGGACATAAGAAACTGCTCTTCAAAAAAAGAAGTACTTCATCATGCACGGTAAAGTTTAGTTTCTTTAGAATAAAGTGTTTTGAATGTCTTCCAACTACATTAGCCGTTTTAATTCTTAATGATGAAACAGGGAAAAAGTTTTCCGCTTAACCAAAGCACTCTGGAAATGGAGAGTATCGATGAGGGAGGCAAAAGTCAAAGCCCACTTGGGATGAAAAGAAAGCATCAGGCAATGTTAATTCCTAGACAGAGTGAAAAAAGCATGAGCCTTTCGGATGTTACGAAAAGTAACAAAAGTGAAAAAGGATCAAAGTTAATGCCAAAAATAGGTGAGGAAAGTAAGGTATTAACAATTAAAATGTACTTCATACAGCAGTAAGAGCCTATAACAATTTAAGGTTCCTGGGATCTGGATACCTTTCAAAAAGAATGAAAGAAAGTTAAATGAAACAGCTAAGTTTATAATTTGTCTTCAAGAATTTATTAATTTTCTGCCTTTATTATATTATTAATATCGACTGTGATGATTCTGTTATTAGCCGGACAGAAATAAGAGGCTGATCACTAATTATCGAAAAATTAACTGCTTTTTCTATCGAATTAATTGTATAAAAGTATATATCTGAGTTAAAGAGTATATGTTTAAGTTAATAATTTTGAGTTAGATAAGTTTACTTGCATTATTAAATTTATGGTTATAAATTTTCCATCTGTTTCAAAAAACTGTGTTATTTTTTCAATTATAACGAATTTGCTAAATTTTTTATAGTCAGCTGGTTTAAAAAAGAGTACGGCCGAACGGAATCTACAGATAGTCACGATGACAATGAAAACATTCAGATGGAAAGCAGTTTTCAGAGGCAACAATCTATCCATTATAATACTCTTGGGAAAAGTTCTTCAAAAGGGAGCTCTGGGTTGGTACAAGTCTTTCAAATGTGAAAGCTTAATTCTGTTCTTGTCTGATTTTACACATATTTTTTTTTACAGGGATTTAAAGCAAGCATTGCAAAAAACAAGGAAACGGGTTGAAGATCAACTAAAGAAAAATTTCGGATTTCGCAAAGGCAAGAAAAAAAATGGGAGTATTGAAGAAACTTCTGGTACATGTAAGTTTACAGCAGAAATAGACAATATAAATATAAATTTGTATTTATATAGTTTCAGATATGATCATCCAAATTGAATCTTGTTTTGTTTTCTTATGCTCTTATCTTATGAAGTGCTAATTTATTGTTTTGGTTTATTTGTTTAATTTGTAATAAATTTAAATAGTTGGTATTATTAATTTTTTAGTGAAAATTATTTTAAAATTTATTTGTTGCTTTCTTATAAAGATCCTCCCTAATAGCAATTTCTATTTTTCGATTTTTAGATATGAGCAGAAAGAGCTCCATGGACTACGGGGATACTTCCAGAGATTCTGATTTTCTCGTGTACAGGGAAAGAAAGCTGGTGCAGCTTCAGCCTGTCCTCAGCGGCATGATGCGATTTTCTTTTCTCCTGGAAACTTGTTATCCGGGTTCCGTGCCTGATCATCATCTTCTGGCTGCCATTCTCGATCTCGTAAAAGCCGAAGAATTTTCATATTACTGTCGCATGTATGCCGGGAAGATATTTGGAAAGTGCCAGTTAACGTGTATTTTTGTTTCAGCCTCATGCTCCTGTTGTATCCAAAGCAGCTTTATTATTAGAATGTGCCTACTTTGTCCATAATTGTAATAAAGGTCAGTGGCCGACTTGGATGAAATTAAATTTTCCTGTATTTAGACCTTCGATGCCTAACCAAAACAGAGGACCGCCTTCCGGTCTGAGAAGAACACATATTCTCCAGAGATCAGCTGGAAAATTATTCTATCAGTGGGCCGAGGTTCGTCAGAATCTTTAGTACGAATAGAATGGTTTATACTAAACCTGAAAATTTATCTTGTGCATGAATTATATACATTTACCTCAACACACAGCAGTGCCATCACTAAATTTTGAAAGACGAATATCAATTTCATTGTGAAATATTAGGCTTTTTGAAATGTTGAAATATTTATTAATTATAACTTATCAAGTTAAAAAATAGATTTCAAACATTATTTCATCTTTTTTAAATTATTACGATATTTCAATAGATTTGAAATTGTGTAATAATAACTGGGGCTGAAAATTCTAGAGGAAAAGATAAGCATTTATTGTTGGTAGATATGATATTTTTAACTTTTAGGCAATTGGGAATAGATTGGAAGAAATGTTACAGAAGGATAAACTGCAAATTCCGGATGTGGTATCAATGGTAACCGAAGAAAGCAGGCAAAAAGAACTATTTATTGAAGATGAAGAGGAAGATTTTTTGGATGAAGGTAATAAAAATTTTCTATTTATGGATTTTAAGTTGCAAAATATAAATCCAGAAGTTTTTTCCGTTTTCCAAAACGGAAAAATGTATGAGAATAAATGTCCAAATGCTATTTTATAGCGTTGATTTGAACCAGTTCTTTTCGTCTAAACTTTTTAAAGAAGAGAACTTAAAAATTTTCAGCAAGCGTTAATTTCTGCGGGAATGAATGTCCAATAGCCTTAAGAATGATAGCTTGTATCTTGCTGTTCGAAATTACTGCGTTTCTTCGAGAAACTTACCAGTTACTTCCGAAGTTCTCCCGATCATCTGGAAGAGACAGACCTCAGCAGTGGGAGCGAATGTACAGCAAAGAAGCGAATAGGCGTTGGAGCATGGCCTTGTCTAGTATGGGACATTCTCAAGCCTCGGCGCAAAGTTTGCAGAGCATTGCTGGCGACCGTGATGGAGGAGGTGTTCAATCCGAGAGGAAAATCAGTTTCGTTCTTCACGAGCCGGACAACGAATCCGAGGGTAGCAGTAACACCACGGTTACAATGCAAGTGCGTTCGTTACCTTAATCTAATAACTTTAAATTGCAGATTTTTCACTTTTTTCCATGAGCGGATTTTCGTTTTTCAGGGGGAAGATGGTCAATCCATCGATGATAAAGACAAGAAAAACAGAAGTAGGGGTCCATCTGCCCAAGCGCAAAGCCGACCCTTTCTGTTAAGACGCGGTACGGCAACTAACGCCACTGGTTCGTTTAAAAGAAGAAGTTTGAAACTTCGACGAGGAACAAAAGAAGGAATTAAAGAATTAGATTGCGATTGTAGGCACTTTTTCTAAGACATGTACAGTGGCTCTCAAATACTGCATTAAAATATTTCCCATATTCTTCTGCAAGAAAGAATTAGTGTGCTTTAATTTTTAAAAAAATTTTTTGCTGTTATAAAAATTAGAGAATGGAAGACATTTTATTCACCGGCTGAGCATAATTAAATCACTTTTCTTTTAGCATTTGTCAGAGTTAATAATTAATACTTTGAAAATATATAAATTGAAGAATACTCACCATATCGTGAAATTTGAGTATTTGAACAAGAATTAATCACCGAAGAAGTTATTAAAATGGTTTACTTCAAAAAGATCTAAAATATAATTTTTTATATTTTATTTTTAATATGTAGTTTATACAAGTTGATGTACGACATTGTCAAGGAAAATCAAGTATTTTTATCGGTTTCTTTTTATTAGTTTGCTTTCATGTTTAAAAGCTTGTTAAACTTAAATAAAGCATTCGCCATCGTAAATTAATTTGCAAATTTGGGAACCACTGGCATTTGTTACGGAATTTGCCCAGCTTAAGTCAGTTGAACCTTCTCTTTCTAATTTTGGTAAAAATTTTTGCGCTTGCTTTTTTTCAGTTAAACGAACAGATTCGATTCAGTCGAAGAGGAAAGTTAGTTCTCTCAGCGACAGAAGTGACACCTCGGAACCCGGCGCTGGTGGAGAAGTTAGTGGAGAGGAATCCCCCGGAATACTTAGCGATGATCAGCCTCCGGAGTCACCGAGCGACAGCAATGAAACCGATGATACATCGAAAAATATGCCTTGGATGAAAGTGCGTATTATTTTTATTAAATATTAACCACAATATGAATCACGTCAATCTAAATGCGTAATAATCGCCTTTTAAATCAGGAATAATTCAAGACTTTCGTAAAAATTAGAAACTCCCTCTATAATTACAGTAAGAGTATAAAACAGGTTGTTAGCTATACCGCATTGCGAGTTATAATCATTAAAGCTTCACATTAAGACACATTCATTATACAAAGAGATCGGATAAACAATTGTTCAGCGGTTAAGAAACTGGTTAAAAAAAGAAAAATTAAGATGTTCAGACCGTTTATTTTTCATTTAGGTTGTCGTCCAGCTTGCTCATTCATTCAATTTCTATTGTTCTCATCAATCATTCTGCCACCCTTTCTGCTACAGACGACATATGCGTGCGTGTGAAAGATTAATGAAAGCCGTTAGGAAAGTCTATGGAGAAGAAAGCGGCTTGCTAAACTCCGTCGAGACAGAGAGCGAGGACAAGCAACAAGAAAATAAAAAGGAAAAAGTCGGAAGAGGGCGGAAAATCTCGGACCAGACTAGTACACAGGTCTCTCCAGTGAGGAGGAAAGACAGTCTGGGTAAAAAAGAAAAAAGCGACAAATCTTGCGAGGGATCCAGAGCCCGTGATTCCGATTTAGACGTTGAAAAGAACAAAGTAATAGATAGTGCGAAAAAAAAGTGGAAGTCAACTGGGAAAGCTAAAGAAATCATGCCGATATTAAAATACTTAAAAAACCAAGTATGTACTAATATTTTCTTATAAAATGATATTGTTGTTTGCTGTTACTGTTAATGAATTGCGTCCCGGGAAACTTTCGGGATCTCTTCAGCTATACTGAATCATAATGCTCCTAATTGCGTGGCCCCTAGGTGAGAAACGTATTTCACGCACCCATGTCAGTTCTCGTAAAAGGAGCCGTCGTATTATCGGAAGACTTATTCATAGATATTATTCCGGTTGCTTGGGAATTATTGCTGGAGTCCGATCAAGAGGTTGCAGCGTCGGCAGCAAGTCTTTTTATTCTGTGTTCGGTTAGAGCTCCAAACCACGTCTCCGATTTTATGCATCACGCTTTGAGCCACCAGGAAACGTCTACCAGAATAAATGCCATTCTGAGGTATATACATTTTCTTGAATAATATTCCGCAAATTTTAAAGTTTAATCACAAATTATTTCTTAGGTTTCAAGTTCTCTGGAAATTGAGGTATCAGGTTTGGCCGAGAATGGAAGAGGGTGCTCACGTGACTTTTAAAGTGCCTCCTCCGGGAATTGAATTCACTTTGCCAAGCCCGAAAATCGGAATCGAAAGTTTGCCCGTCGTGGATCCGCCCTGGATTCCACAGGTTCAGACTAAAGTTGAAGAGGTTACAATCAGCCAAGAAAGTCATGTACGTTTAAGTAAATGTTAAACTCGATGTGCAAATTATCGTGAATAAAAATTTTCACTCACTTCGTAAGAATGTACATATGTATTTTTTTAATTTTAAGAGATCTCTCGTAACCGCTACGAAAACTAGGAAAAAGCAGCAGACCGAATTAATAACTATGGCGCTGCAGGCTCAAGAGGATAAAAAGAGAGTGGAAAGGGAAAATTTTTTAATAACTACAATACCCATCACTGTGCAAGCGGCCTACCAACCCAGCCTCTACCATACCGTCGATGGAGGAGACCACGATGAAGGTAAATAAAACTTCACTTATTCATTGAGTAACAGAACGTAACATTATCGATTGCAAGAATAAGAACTTTTTCAAATCAGAGTGTTCATCATCCATAGGCTCGCATAATTAATACAATCTAACAGCATAATTAATATGATCTTAAAATTATTTCATTTTGAAAAAGTTAGCTCTGCCAACTTTTTTGCAATTTTTTTCTAAATTTGAAATCCTTTTGATTTAAAAGGCGATGAGGAGCAGGCAGACATGAACCAGGGCAGAAATACGATGCATCACACAAATGCCGTACATTCTCTTTTCCCCTCTTGCTTGTGTTCTGCTGTCATACAAATCATCAACTTACTTGATGATGCTGCCGTGTCTTCTGACGGAAACGCAGTCTACGAAGTTGCTTATTCGGTAATAGAAATTAATTTAAAAAAGGCACAAAATTCCTCCCGCCAGTGCGCCATTTGGATTTTGAATATTAATTTCGAGTGAAAATATACATGAACTAATGTACTTAACAATCGCCAGGTTATGTGGAACTGTTTGGTGGAAGATTCTGCCCTCTTTTTGAGGTACATTCTGGAACGAATCACACGCGAAAAGCAAGATCAAATGTTCAAGATTCTAAGACATTTAGTTCGCTTTGTGCCTAAATTACCACAACAGGCAGCTTTTGCCCTTTACAATTACATTATTGGTTACATAATGTTCTATGTTAGGAGCTCGCATGAGGAGGGACAGCAATATATTGGAACAGCTCTCTCCATATTATGGATGGTAGTATTTTTTTTCAATGTTATACGTCTTGCTAAATAAGGGAATAATTTTTGAACTCCCTTTACGATTAAAAATATTTAATTATAATAATTTTTCAAACTCGAAGTTCAAAAAGTAAATTTTAATATATATTTTAAGGTTGTGCATAGCGTTCACGGTATAATGTTTAAGGATTTAAAGCAAATCCTGAGAAAGGAGCAATGTGACGCTTCAATATTGCTTACTGCTAATGTTCCTTCTGCAAAAAAAATTATAGTTCACGGTCCCCAAGGTAAAGTTTTTTAGCTTTTTGCATCTTTTACCACTCGATAAAACTATTTTATAAAAAATACATAATTAAATTATTCAAAATTTTTTCAATAGAACAAGATGCTGGCGGAATTCCTTCGCAATTTCCAGTACAAGAAGATACTCAGTTTTGTCAAATTTTGCGGGAATCGTTAGATTTCTTCGGCGTTGATGAAGCGAGGCATAAAGAATACTTTCTGGTAGATCATAAAACTAGTAAGTTCCTTCTCATACAATTTTTTGTTTATTATACTGACATTTTATGCCCCTATTAATACAATAATATATGCATAAAATATAGGACAAATCCATAATCCGTCGTCGTACGTGAGAGATTTTTACTTTTTCAAAAGATCCCAATATCCGCAACTTGAACTAATTTATATGAAGCCAGAGGATGCATTTAATGGTCTTCAAAGACAAGAACTGATTCATAAATTTGTAGAAATTGGAAAAGTTTTGTTGACATGGGCGATTTTGAAGAATGTAGATATGGTAAGGATGTCAGATATAAAATAATAATCTGTTGCAACTAAGAGGCTATGAGGTAGGGTAGGCAACCTCAGATAGTCAATGGGAGCTGCTCATATTAACGTGGCTCGATAATATAATACTTTTAATACGTTTTTACTCAAAAGTAAAACAAGTTGCAGTTAGAGATCAAATTAAAAACTGTAACGTTTAAAAAAAAATTTTTATTCAAACGAGGATTCTGTTTGAAAGATTTATAATATCACAATATAATTTACCAGTCACCAGGTTTTGAAGTGTTAAAAAATCCAATTTGGGACAAAATAAATGAAACAACATTTGACATATTTAAAAAATATATTTAGAGAGATAAACTACGGACGTAAGTTTGGAATAAATTAAATTTTATTTCATTTCAAACTTCTTAAAAGTAAAAAATTTTACAAATTAACAGCTATTTGGCCCATTTAATTTTGGTGCTGGTTTTGAATCATTTGTGCATTTCGATTATTACACAACGAATAGCAGCTTCCCCACTCCTGCTATTTTAGCATTTAATGTTGATTCGTTAATTCTCATTCTAACGGGGAAGAAAAGTAATATTATTGATTTTCAGGTAGTACAACGAGTTGTTTTTCTTCATGAGGAACTCATGAAATTACCTTCCTTTCCACGTAAAGCCCTAGAAGCAGATTTAGACTTGTACAAAGGAGGAGAGCTTGGCAAAGTATGAAGAAAACTTCCTTGTTAATAAAATAATATATTGAGAGTAATTATTCATTTAATGTATAAAACTTTTTGCATTTCGAATGAATTTAAGGAACTTCTGGGATTGGATGTGCTGCATAAATTTATGTGGGTCCGATTAATATCCCGAATGTTTGAGGCGATGGCAGGGAATTTCGCTTACTCCGGAGACATTCATTTGCTTCTGAACGTTCTTAATGGTGCTCTTATTCTTCATAGTGAAGATTCTTGTATTTTAAGATACGTAATAGCGACTTACATTAACGCTGCACATAACTTTAAAAATATTTTTTCAACAAACGGGTAAGAGTAGCAAAAAAGAACTTTAAAAAATTTTAAAATGTACAACCAACAGACGTTTTCTTCATTTTAGATATTTACTAATTATGCCTACATTGTTACAAATCTACTCCAATCACCAAACGAATAAACTGGTTACCAGAACAGTCGAATATTGTGTAAAACAATTTTATTTAATGAATAGGAAACCATTTATTTTGCAAATGTTCGGAAGTTTATCTTCAATCTTGGACACGGACGAAGAGAGTCAATATGGAGATGCGCACAAAGTGAGTGTTTTGCCATTTAATATCGTGAAAATTTTGAATTTCCTCTTTCCCGATTTTTTAATCCTATGTCACTTCTTATTTTCAGGTTCAGGCTAAATGTTTATTTCAATTACTTCTGAGTCTTGAAACGCCATCTCCGGATCCTCTCAACATCGGAGAATTAGTAAAGGAAGAGAAACCTTTGAAAGCCATTGATTTTTGCTACCACGATGAAAGCGAAATGGTTACGGTATTGGACTGCATATCACTGTGTATTATGGTTATAGCTTATGCTTCTGATTCCGTTAGGGGTCATCAAATGCTCGTAGGTTCAATTCATTCATGATTTCGCTTTCCTTCTTAAAAACTCCGAAAAATTCATTAAAACGTAATTTATATTTTTCTTTTTTCTCAGATAATTTTAGAGGCTATTCTCCCGTATTACTTACAACAAATCCAAAAGCCTAGCTATGAAAAAGAAGGGAAAACTGAAAAAGAAATTATACAACAGCTGGCAGTTGCAATAAGAACTCTGGTTCATAACTGTGAAGCACTTGCAAAGTAAGTTAAGCTGTATTAAATATCATATGATGGGGCAAGTTGGATCACATACGGAGGGGTGTAATTCCAGTGGAAAATGACCGAAATTATTTGAAAGCGTCAAATATAAGTTTTTTACCCTGAAAAAATGAATATTGTGTATAATTTAATACATTACATCTTGTAATTTTATAATCTTAATTAGGAGGCTTTTTCCAATTATTTTTGACTGTTAAATCGAATATTTCGATGCCAGGTGGAACGGGATCTATAAATTTATTAAATTATTTTTGCCGCTGAATTTTTCGACCTGCACTAAAATATAATACAAACTTAGCGGATTTTACATAATTGCATAGCCACCATCAAGAAAGTCGTACTAATTTTAAATTTCCTCCATGCAGAAATTATAATGGACCTCAGCGTTCTAGTCCTGAACACAAAGGTTCCAGCCAAAAGAATTATGGTCGTGGTCCTTACAGTCCCGGATTTGAATTTGAAGATGATTCACATTCAAGATACCTAAGCGATCACAGTAGATGTAAGTTCCATTACGAAAGAGGAGATTTAGAAGATTCCGAAGTTTTGAGAAACGAATTTCGAAGACCCAGAGACATCTTGCTCTCACTGGTAGCTTATTTCCATTCAAAATGCACGGCAAGACTGGCAGAAATCAATAAGAAAACGGGATATGATGGCAAGAGCGTGGAAATTTTAGATGTCAAATCCCATCTGGTAAATTATTCGTGCGATTATGCGACGGAAAATCTTAATATTTTTTTTGTTGAGAAAACAAAGTGAAAGATTTGATTTTTCAGAGATTGGTTGATATTGCTCACAGCCTTTTGAAGGTGGCCCCCTACGATCCCGACACCATGGGTTGTCGCGGTCTGCAGCGCTACATTAATGACATCCTTCCTTCTACCGAATGGTCAAACGATGCTATGCGCCCGGCACTGATAACAATTCTGCGGAGACTCGACAAAACATTCAATAAGATTTATAAAAAAGCTTCGATCAGAGTAAGCTAATGCTGCTTTTTGAAAGTAAAATGAAAATTTCGTCGATAAATATAAATTTATCATTCGATTCGATTGTGGGATCTCCTTTTCTAAACGACATGCCGTATCTTATAATATTTTTTAAATCAAAGAGAATAACTGTACGGTGACTTAATTACTTGTACGTACATATTTTAGCGTCACACAGACTGGGATGCTGCTGCCGGACTTTTAAAAGGAATTTACGAAACTCTGGCTCGATGTCCTTATATTGCTCATATGCAGCATTTGAAAACTTTAATCAATACTTGTCAGGCTTTAATTCTGGGAGAAGCAAGCAATTTGGATGTTTCAGCGAATGAGCCTTTGGTCGTGAGAGTTCTTATGGCGATGGTTCCTCCACCACATTTCTGCTCCACGGTAGTTCGCCTCGTAGTTATGCAAATTCTGGCAATGGGGGTTGGTGATTTTTCGTTAGTTTTTATTGAAGTAACTTTTGGAATAGTTTCATGTTTTTTCATCAGCATCATCGCATATTTTTTAGGAAAATTATTCACTTGAACAAGTTTGTGGGTCTTCCGTCTTTTCAAATAAGAAGAAAACAGAAAGTATGTTAATGAACCTGATCATTCCCATGTGCATGAGGGTGGGGAGCGGACGGAAAGATGTCCCGAGAATGCGCCAACAAGATATCACTTTTGCGCTGACCGTAGTACTCCATGCAATGTGTCCTCCAGCCACTTTGACGGCGCAGAATATTAAATCACTATCAGAAATGCGATCCGGGAGCATTGCGCTGGGCAAAGAAGCCAAAAAGCCTGTTAGACTTCCTCAGTCCACCTACCAAGTTTCATTCTTAGGTAAATCCCATAACAATGTTCGATTCTTCGTGTTCTAAATATTTATGTACAGTCTAATTATTGAATTCTCCGTTACTTATTTATAGCGTATTAAAATATTCTTTTGTGTTACTTTTAAGAATATCGTGACAAAAAAGCGGAAAATAACAACTTTCCCTTTTTCCAGCCCTAAAAATCATCATGGTTTGCTTCGAGAACGAGCTGACGGACGACTGGCCGAGAATAGCCAAAACTGTGAAAGATGTGGGGAGGGTTGTTGACCTGGGAAACGTGTTTTGGAATTTTCTCGATTTCGTTGCTTCCCAGAGAACACCTTTATTCGTCCTTCTGCTGCCGTTTATTAACCAGAAGGTGAGACTTTCAGAATGAGCGCGTGAAGGAAGAATATGTGAGTAATGCAAAAGTTTCATGCGATCGCTTCGTCTTCTTTGCAGATCAATTGCCCCCCACTAAATGATCAACAGCGTCACATGCAGTTTATCATTCGTGAAAAATTAAAAGGTTACAGCTTGCCGATGACGAAATGCAGATCAGCATTACTTATTGAGCTGGCACATGAAATAAAGGAGCTGAAGGAAGAGTTGGAAAATGGAAAAATAGGTCGGTGTAGAATGAAGTCGAGGCCGGAACTGTTTCTTAACACAGAATTTCGAACATCTGATCGCGATTTGTTTGAAATATAGTTGAGGTTCCCGGCATTACAGGAGAGCGAATATTCCGTCAAGTTGATATAATTATTAATTATTTTTTGAAAGATAATTTTAACCGTTTTTTTTCGTGTTTCGAAGCAGAAGATGCCAGAATGGGAGACCAAATGAACACATCTAATTCGCAAGGCGGAGATGTATCGGGAGCTGGCCATGCTCGCCATCATCGTCCATCTCTGATAGGCGGGCTTTTTGCAGGTGACTTAATCGTGCTTGTGGTCGTCGTTGCAATATCAATTTTAGATTTAGGAATCAAAACAACCCGTTCATCTTATGAACAGAAATTTTTATTCTCATTGCTCTAATCTTGCCTGTCTGCCACACAAAAACTCTATCGTGGGTTTTCAACTTTCCGAAGTTAGAAATTTTTTTGATATAAGAAAGTTACTTGTTAACTGTTTCTTTCAGTAAGCGATTACCGTAACAGCTGTACAAAAAAAATTTAAGGAAAATGTAAATATTTTTTATTTTGCTAACAATTCTGAATATATTTAACAGAATAATTATTTTTATACCGTGTCATTTTAAAGCACATTTTAATGAAACTTTAGTCTTTCTGCAGATGCTTTGCAGAAATCCATTTCAGATTCTTGTTTTAGGTGCCGCCGATTTCGGTTCTAAAACGAATCAGTTTGCCAACGAAATACAGATGAAGCTGGTGAGGAGTCAAAGGAACAGCGTGTCCAGCATCGGCGAAAGGAAGACTAATGAAGAGACGAGCAATATCTCGGAGGAAACACCATCGACAACAACCAAAGAAGGAGCCCAAAAAGGTATACAAGAAAAGGGTTAAGGAGACATTTCAAACAGAAACCGGAAAATTTTTTTAAGATTCCATACTGTTTCTCTTTCATATGTGTTAGGATAATTTTATGTTTCAAGCACTTTATTTATGAGTTGATGTGCCACATCATTTTATATAAATTTTCAATGTGGTTTTGTTAAATTTTTTTTGTCATGATTGTTTTTTAGAGCTCTAGTGAGACTTTTTTGTTTTTTTTCGCTGATTAGAATGAAGCTAGCACCATTGTCGCTTATTCGAATGTTTTCTTTTCTAATTTAAAACTATCGAATACAGTTTTTTAATTTTTGCATACTAAAATTGATCGAATAACTTTCTACCTTACTCGTTTTAGGATATTTAAAAAAAAGTTTAAACAGGGATGCGAAGAATTAGAATTTTTTTGAAGAAATATTTGAATTATGCACAATGTAACCGATTCATGGATAATGAGTAATATATATTATAGTTATAAAGATTAATTTTAACAATCATCATTTTAGTGTTTTGTACTATAGTTCTTATATTGGTTATAGTTTAATCAATTTTTTCTAGAATAATTTTTCGGAGGGGGGGGGGGGGGTACACTCACCAAGCTAGTAATTTACTAGCTTGTATAGGAAATATCGTAGCAGCAATTATAAAGATAGATATGATTTAAGTTTTTGTGTTAAATGTAAAATATTATGTAGACGCCTGAGTTTTTAGCTGCTAAATACAGGCGTATGGCTGCAGATCAATTCCCTAGAGTGGCGGGATGGAGTGCGCGGCAGAGAAAAAGAAATTAATAATGGTGCGAATCACGTTTGGATAACAATGAATTAGTTTTCCGAAACTACGTCTTATTATTAAGTCCTATCTTTGATGGAATTGCATGATGTTAGCGTTACTCTCCATCTTATGTTGTGTTTGATGCATGATTTGCTCTCGTTTCACAGTTTCAGAAAATAAGGAGCAGCAACGGAAATTGAGCGTCAAATTACGGTTCGTCTCCAATGTGGAAATGAAAGATGACTCAGGTAAACATGTTGCTGCCGTAGTCAGAAGATGTGACATTTGCCTTAAATTTATGCAGTGTTAATATTTAGGCTTCTCGGGCTTGGACGAAGCTCGTCTACAAATTTTTAGGAGTGAATTTTTGTGCAATTTTTATTAACAATACAGAGAGTATGTTACTTTTTAATGTATTTTATTATAGCTTTCGTCTTGTAGATCGAGAAAATTTTAGGAAAACAAAAAAAAATTGGTCGGGAAATTATTTTTTGAGACATTACCGATGCTTTTCAGGTGAAACTTCCATCACTCCGCTGAGTCCTGGAAGTCCAAATGAAGACAGCTCCGGGGAAGTGAACGGGAAGTATGGAAAGCCAAGGCTTCAGAGATCGCAAGCCCAGAGTCGTAAAACCTTTAGATTAAGAAGAAGCAGAAAAAGCAGGATGCAAAGATCGGAAGTAAATATTTTATTACTTATCACTTACATTCTTATACGTTATTGCATTATTAGTGTTATCGGCAACAACACTTATTTCCAAATATCTTAAAATAGTCTTTGTTTTGCTACGGAATCTTTACAATTTATTCTAATCATCTTGCTTCTATCATCCGGGAGTTGTACGATTTAAACATATTCAACAACACTGGATGATCAATGGTCAAGACTAAGATGCAGAAATTATTTTCTTATTTATTTACTACATCACATAAATTAATATTTTCACTCTGATCTCATTTCATCTTAAACGGAAAAATTTCATACTTCCAACGTTACTTTATATTGTAGGGTCAACATATTGGTGCACAAAAACAGAGTTATTCCACTCCTACGACTCCGACCCAGATAACTCCGAATGCTCAGCAATTCTTGGAACAGCTTCAAGAAGTTAAGCTGAAGGAACAGAGCAAGGAAGAAGGGACGAAAGCAAAAGACAAAAGCTCCACTCAACTGCAGATTTTCGACAGAACTCATGCCACATCGGACAAGGACCAGTCAATTCGCATTGTGGATAGCAACAAAATTGAAGAAGAAAATGGAGTGAGCATCGAGCCTATTGCAGGCAGTCAATCAAGTCCGCTTTCATCTCGCCTCGCATACCTTTCCTCCACTAGTCCTAGAAATAATATGTTGCTGAAAGCGGAACTGTCTTTAGATGAAGACACCACCAGTGCTGTCTCGCAGACCTCTAGCACATCGGGTTAGTACCACTTGGTACCATAACTCTCATTTTTTTTAATGACTCATATTTTCATTACAAATATACCGGATTTTAATAATCAGCATTTACTGACAAAATACAATTCATATCTTGTCTGTCAACACTAATAATAAAATAAATCAGAAAATCGTAAAATAAATGAATAAATATTTGTTCCAGGTTACCGGGAATCTTGCAGTTTAATAACTATGACCATGGAAAGTCCGACGTTATTGCGGGCATCCTCTGTTCCAGCCACGACATCTCCAGATTCATCCCTCACCAGCAACGGAGCTGATGAAACTGCGGTACTTGCAAGAAGCAGCTCTTCCCAACACTCCCTTATGATGTTGTTCGAAACTCAGGATGAGGATACTTTAATATGAATGCGTCGAAGATTTTCACGCCACGCTTGTATTACCTCAAAATTAATCCGGCATATTAAAAGTTGCAACTTTAGTTTCATTTTATTCGACATTTATGCTAACACCACGCTATAATAGAGTAAAGTTCGTTATAACGGACAAATGTATGTAAAAAAAGTAGTTTTCCGATTACGTTTTTCAATTAAGAAAGATAAAACATGTCAAAAGAAAAATGAATATTTTTATGTACATTCAATAACATTAAGATAAAAATTTATCATGAACACAGAAAATCATATATGTATTAAAAATATCTTATAATCGCGCGATCAAACGTAGATTTCAGTTTTTGCATAGCCAATTTTTCTGAAAATTTTTGCGTTAAAATTGAGGTTTTTAAATGAAGATTTTTAATGTATTTTTAATGAATTTATAAACATCTCATCGACAGAATATTCTTTAATATTATCAATAATATGAACACAGACATATTAAGAAAATTTTTAATAAAAGACTAACAAATAAACCCAAAAAATTTTGTTAATAAAATTTCAGCCGTAATACAGCTTTAAGCGCGTTTTGATTCTCAAGTATTTGCATCCTCCTATTTTTTGCTCTATTTTTATGAGAAAATCTTCGTTTAGATTAGTAAAATTCTTTTCGGTAAATTATGCGATTAAAAATTTGTCGTAGAATATTATGACATTCACTTGTTTAAGAGTTGCATTGCGCTGAACAATACTGAAAATTCAAAAATTAATTAAAAACTGGGCCAAAGTGTGAAACAAATTTTTTTTCCATTAAATCAATATGAATTACTTGAAAATTATGTGTTTGATTTTCATTGAAAATTACGATTCTAATATGTATTCCCAAGAGTTATTGGTTTTTCTTGTAATTCTGTAAAAATGTTAAAACGCATTTCAAATGTTTTCATGATAATGACCAATATTACAGCAGTTACCGAAAATATAGTATAAAATTTTTATTATTAATGTTCAACTCATGTCATTTAAATGATCTTAATTATAATACAGTTAACGTAAATTGAAAAAAATTTTTACGAGTTCTCTTCAAGCCAACATTTTGAACGAATACCGCGATAAGATATGACGAAATAATATAAGGCTTCATAATTATAAAATTTATGGGACAAATAAAATATTATCGAACACCTTAAATAATGTTTATATTCCGCATTTAAATAGCATAATTAGTATTCAGTTGCAGATTTATAAAGATGGAAATCACATTCACATAGATTATTTGAAAAATAAGATGTTAAATGTTTCCTTATAAAAAATAGATGTGACAATTGAAATTTTTTTGTTGTTAAAATATTATCCACCACAGAGTTACTGAATTATTTTTATAGTGAAGATTATCTGTGCATTAATCCAAATATCAAAGAGAAAAAGAGTCAAATATTTTTTCTACCTGACATTTAGGTGAATTATCACGCAAAATTCTTTTTGTTGCTTGAATTTTTGCAGAACACAATAAGTGGTATATCATTTTTTCCATGCTGATTCCATCTACAAATTCAATTCAATTTCCAATCACAGAAGGAACAGCTTCTGTTGAAGGCGAATTTCCGGTTAATCCGAGAATTTCCAAATCTTTTTCCTTTAAACAGCCTTTGGGAAAGTAACCTATGAGATTAGGTGCATGTTCTCTCAATATTCTGATTCGTTCTTCTTCAATCATTTCTAATCGTTTTCTTTCTTCTTTTTCTTCAATTTCAACAGCTAGCTGAGCGAGCTTGAGACTTTCAGCGCGTTTCTGGATATTATGTTTAATTTTGCCTTCATTATATATTCTATCGTTTACCCTGTTCAATCGTCTACGATCCTCTTTTTCTTTTTCACTTCTTTCCTCTTCTTGAGTTTTTAAATTCATTTGTTCAGCAAATCTCGCATTTAATTCCTTTTCTTCTTGGGCTTTACGATCCTTTTCTGCAAGTAACTGTTTAAATTGATGCTTTGCTTCGCGATTTGCAATCAACGCATTTTCCAGCTGTATTTGGGCTTTATATTTTTCCCTTTCTTCAGCCTCATAATCTCTTAAAAGATCCATCAATTCCCTTCGGTCTTCTTTCAGTTGCTAAAAATATTTAAAGAAAATAAATTTTTGGAACTCTAAGTTTTACAAATTATTTTGTCTTATGTATATTCGGCATTCATATATATATTGGTGCTTCCTGAGATTTATTTACTCCTGCAACTTCTGAAGAAACCAGACTAAAAAATGAGTGCAAAAGAAAAATTTAGCATTTCTAGTTGTGCAGGAATATAGAAAATGTTAAATAATAATAGAATTATTTTATCAGAATATATAAACATACACAAAAAATAGATCCAGTATTTCTAGACTACAGTGCTATAATATAATTATTTTAATTTTGTTAATGACTCCCAGGTTTGATGAAGAAAACCAAAATATACAATAAAGATAAAACTAATCATAATAGCAAAATATAACTTACCTTTTGACTATTTATTTCAGTAATGATTTGTTGTATCCTATTATCTCTTTCCTCTTTGCAAGGATACTGTTGTTTCTTTTTAGCCTCAGCTTCTTCTTTCATTCTGATAATAGATTCTAGTTTTTGATTTTCCTTATCAATTAGAATCCTTTCTCTTGCCTTCCAGAGCTCCCTTGCAGCATAAAATTGTTCCATTTCTTCTTTTATTTTTTCCTTCATAATCAACTTTTCTAAATTTTCTCTAAAAAAGAATTTATTTAGAGTAAATATATACACATATAAATTTTTTATGTGAAAAAGTAAATTAAAAATAAAAATACTGGAACTCCCTGTAAAATTTTTCTTCAATTTTGCTTTACTGAAATGATATTTATATTAATATTACTATTATTGCTACATGGGATATGAATTTTTTATTACTTTTCCATTATACATATTTCTACCACATTTGTCTTTCACTATTGCTACTAAATATTTAAGCTAACCTTTCTTCCTCTTCTTTAATTTTCTTGAATGTATCTTCAAATATCTTTTTTTCTTTTAAATATGCCAAGTATTCTTCCTGTCTTAGTCTTTCTTTTTCAATAATCTGATCTTGGAGAGAACATCGATATTTTTCCTTCATTTCTTTCTCATGCATCATTTCTGCTCTCTCTCTTTCTTCCTCACTCCCAAGAGCTTTTAACAGTACTTTCCTGGTCTTCTGCTCCATCATCTAAATTTCATAATAAACTTTTATTAAAATATTAAAATAAAATTTGTAGTTAGAAATATTTTAATGTTTCCTACTGAAACAGATGATGATAAATAGTTACATTCACTATGTTCATTTAAAAAAAATCAAAAATTGATTGATTTCACTTTTAAGAATTATTTGATAAGAATTATTATTTTTTAAAATTTAATTGATCTAAAAACATAATCTTAAAGCTCAAAGATGACTTAAAGAATTTTACATTAAATAAATTAAAAAGACAAAATCAACATGTTTATCAATGCAACTAGTTGACACTTATTATATAATAAAATCAATTTGAATTATTGTCTTTTCATTGGGGTAAATTAATTTTTTCTCAGGTTAATTATTCTAAATTAAAACTAAAGTTTCAAAATTTAAAAGAAAAATTTCAAATTTTTTTAGCTAACAAACTTTATCACAGTAAGTCACTAAAAAGACTTTGACAAATTTTATGAATTTATTTTAATCAAGAAATTATTATTCTTATTGCAGGATCACCTGATCATGAATTTTTTGAGCTTGGTTTTCAGCTATTTGAGCGGCTAAAATCTTATTTCCATAAGCAGCTTTTAACTGCCTTTCCAAGTCTTTCAGCTCATGGCTGTTCTGTCGCAATTGTTGGCGTAATTTTTCATCTACGATTTCCTTTTGTCGAATCAAACTCATTTCGGCTGCTAATCTTTCTTCCTGCCTTATCTCATTTTCTTGCACTTTTGCCACCTCCTGAGCCTATAAATCAAAAAAATCTTCATACAAATCAAACGAACAAATAGAAGATGCCTTCTAAGTAAATTATCTATTAGAAAATCTAATCTACAAAAGATGTTATCAACTGTCATCACCACCTTAAGCACAACTCCATCCAGACCAGCTTCTCTTCTTTCCAATTGCAATCGCTGAATAAATCCTTTCCTTTTCTCGGATTTTATATCGGCTTCCTCTTTTGTGAAAAGACGCCTAAGTTTTTCTTCTTCTTTCAGATCTTCTTCAATCTTGCGAATAAGTTCTTCTTTCATTGCTTTCATTTTTCTCTTTGCTCAAATATCAATTCATTTACAACTTAAAAAAATTTAAAACCAATTTTTTTAAATAAAATTTTTTGAAAATAAAACTAGCTTTTGAAAGTTAAAAACAATTCAGTGTCAAAAAGTAACGTTTTTGTTTACAAGTTTCTTAATTGGTTAAAACAATTTTTCGGGGCCTTATTCTATGCCTCGCTATTCAGACACGTTCAAACAATTTAAATATGACTTTTTATCGTAGATTTAATCATTATATCGGTTGAATGTGTAATATTTCTTCGTTTTAGCAGTCGATAAATTCTAAACGAGATGATACAACAAACTCTCCAGAACACTCGAGGAAGAACACTTGGGTTTGAAAACTGGGCATTTCCGCTTCCTTACACATTCCGAAAACTTGCGATCACATTGACACAACCTATCAGCACATGATCCCGGCCCACCAAATATGCCATGACTTGTAGCTTGAAATATATAAAAAAAAAAATACGTAAAAAAGCCTGTAAATTTTAGGTCCATAGCGAGAGAAATTATGTGCGACCGCCAGAATACTCAAATTCTCGTTAATAGTATTAGGCAAATAGTACTTACCACATTCAGGTTGATGTTTGCGACATTTCCACAGATATGGCATAAGATATTCCTTTAAATACAAGCAACCCGTTCTGCCGTAGCATTGATCGTGGATTTGGCAACAACTAAAAATATTTATTGACGACAAAATATTTCAACTAAAACAATATCAAACCTAATTTTAAGTCAAAAGTATTTTTTTTTCAAACCCGAGAAAGGAAAATGTTCCTGTACCGAAACTTAAAGAATATGAGAACAGGCGATAGGATTAAGATTCAAATATGTCATGTTGTTGTTTCATAAAAACATCAGATTTAAATCGAAAATATAATATAGCTTGATCAGCATAATTTTATTTTAAATAACATAAGATATCGAACCCATGAAAGGATCTCTTTCTTACTTGGACTTTTCTTGGATTATAAATAATCTACAGGAAAGAAAAAGGAAGATGGAATTACTACAATATTCTCATATATATATATATATATACGAGAATAAATATGATTCTCTATAAATTTGAATACATTGTGAAATTTATGCGGAGGAAATTTAGTTTTTAGGGGGTGGAAGCATATGAAAATTCTTTGTTACCGGTCTATGAAGTCGACGGGTTTTCCCGTGCCCGAAAGGCCGCAATAACAACCGTATCCCAGGTATGACATCGGATTACATTTAGTTGCACATTTAACCATGTAATATAAGTTAACAACGCTTCTTTTTCCTCTCGGTCGTTCCGAATCATTTGATGAGTACCTTAAAAAATTAAACTTCTTAAAAATTCATCTACTTTTTATCATGGATAACTTTTTTATGTTGATGTTGTTCCCTAAATGTAAAATCAAATTTTTAAATTTTTTTTCTCTTCTTTGTACACTGTTTTATAAACGGATCCGAGAATGATTCGAATACATGAGAATGGAGTCTTTTTTTTGCGTAACCAAATATAATTTTCACTTTCGTTTGAAAGGGAGTTCAAAGTGGGGCATATGCATTGTTAGGATAAATCTGCTTCAAAGGACAATAAGTAACTACTGTTCTCATCAATCATAAAAATATAATGTACCACTTATTAATAAAGGGAATGAAGCTTGGGGAAAAAGTATTTAGCGTCTGATTTGTGTTTATGCCCCGTGAAAACATTTTTCTATCAGCAGTACGTAAGGAATATGTCATCTGCGTTACAGTGGAGGTATTTTTAGCCAATATTAAGCAATTTACGAATTGAGTGGGTTTTATATGGAACTGATAAATAGCTCAATGAAAGCCGCTTCCGATTCTATTGAGGCTTTCCCTTTTTCTTCTGTTAAAAAGCATTTTTTACGGTTGTTAAATCTGATATAATGAAAAGAATTTACGTTGTGTAATAATTTTGACAAAAATATGAAGTTTTGACAATTAATTTTCTTTCAAATGACATCAGTCACATGCAAGACTTGGTATGAAACAAAAGAGCATATCAGTGTTTTTTATGTAAATTATTTAAATCTAGATATTATTAATTTACACATAAAGTGAAGAATTTCTATTTTATTTAAATATTCTTTTAAAACAGTCCGACCTAATCTAATCTACCCGTTTGAAAGGTTTACATAAATTATTTTTCTCTCAGTTATAATTTTTTTATTTAAAAGGGTCGCATATTAAGCAATTACAAATAGCTTACACAGGATTTGTAGATATTACTCCTTCAGTCACATTCTGTACATATTGCTCATATCTTCCAAAAGGATCACTACTATATCCTACATGATATTCTCCTTCTCCATCTTTCTTATTATTCACTCTATTGTGTGTAAAAATATTCTTTTTACCACTGCCGTTAGTAATTCTGAAATTTTTACTTTTTTCATAGTTCCGAAGTAATTTTCTTATTAAATCTAATTCGCCTCTTATATCAGAGGCTTTCTTTCGGACTCTTAGATCGAGGTTGCATCGATTGCCGTCATTTATTTCAAAAGATGTCATGCTTGAATTTTTGAGAATTTCAAATACGTTAGAGTAAAATCCACTTTTCTGTTGTTGAAAAACACTTAAATCCGAGTCAGCATCTACTCCGCTATTGTAATTAGATAAAGGAACATCGCTGTCAAAACCCTCGTTTGTATATATTCGATAGGCAGCCGAAGAAGTGGCTGAAAAATAAATTTTAAGCTGAAGTTAAGAATCGGACTCGTATAAAAGATCAGTAAAGACTAAATGTTTAGTATTCGGAGGTAGTTTTAGATGCGAAATAAAAGCAGTTTGCAAAACACATTTGGCCGTCCATGCTATTTTATAAACTAAAAATTTTAAGATGAGTTTAAATGAATAAACAATAGAAATTTTGGAAGTTTAACAAAAATTTGATTTCCTCGAATAAGAAGTCAGACAGTCTGATACTATGAAGTGTTTGTACATGTACACGCCATGATTGTTGGATAATTTCACTCTCTCCGGATAATTCAAATTTGAATTTGAAAATTGTGGTTGTTATGGATACGTTCGTGACTTTCTTTCTACTTATATCTGTAAAAGATTGTTTAAAATATTTCCAAATGAAAGAGTAGAATTTTGTTTATCTTAATTATTAAAGTTTATGGAAATTAAAGTCGGAAAAATGCAGCAATTAGTTATAATTTAGTAAACCATTTCTAACTGAGAAATTTTTAAAACATTTGATTTACATAAGAGTAAAGAGCTGCTCTGTAATGTGAAATGTTGATTAAGATTTAATGAACTGCTGCCAAAAAATAAATAAAACCTTAACATTCAGATTTTATGAAAGAAATCGTCATACTCTTATACAGTATAAAGTTATACTTTTGTACTTATACTCTGTATATCTTACAGCGGCCGATGAAATAAAAGATCTTTTTATAATTATAAAAATTTATCAGCATCCAAAGCTTATTGCCTGCCCTTTCTGTTTAATAAAAATAAAATCCAGTTATTCAAGCATAAACCCTACAGATTAACTTTAAACTTAAATAACAATGCTTCGCAATTAAATATATTGTAAGTTATGAAAATCAGACCGACTCCTACATATTATCGTGACTTCCATTTTTTTTATATTCTTCCTAACTTGTGATTAGATACAAGATATGTAATTTTTCAATTATATTATCTATAAGTAATTCATGTGTATTAGGCAATATGGTTTGTTGCATATACACTTGAACAATTGGTAATATTAATTTTAATTTTAATTGTTCTATACACTGAATGATTGTACGTTCATTTTACCTTTACGATATAGATATTTTTTGCAATAATTTATTTGAGATAGTTTTGTTTTGTTATAATGTAGTCTGGGTTGTAATTTCAAAACTTTTCATTCAAAATCTACACCACTTTTACTTTTTTCATTTGCTCTTTACGTCTAGGCTTGCATTTCCATATCTTACGTCCCTCTGTCTTAAACAATGAGCGGAATCCGGCAGTTTTGTCGAGCAAATCTTCATTTGTTCCGCACTACAGAACATATTTTTAATTTGTAACCAAACATAATTTGCCCACTTTATGTATCGAGTTCTTTTCAGTAAATGAGACGCGATGGAAAGTCATTGGCCTCGTCATTAGCTTTTGCATCTGAATTTAAGCGAGAGAGAAAATTTTTGGGTGGAAAATTACGACAATGGCCAGACCAGTGAATGAGCATTTTTGATTTAATAAAGAAAATCTATAGCGGCGACGCTTCGACACTTTCGCGACGCCCTCCTACGTAATTTTCCGGCAAAACTACACTTTTTAAGACCTACACCCAACCACGAAGCTTTTGAAACATAATAAAACAAAAACAGGGCAAAATCCACCGGAACTTACATTTTTCAATTTTGAGCGGACAATCGGTGCCTTTATCGTCCCGGCTTCCTGCCCAGAATGCCAATAATACAGGAAACTAAGATAAATCCTTTCATGTACTGAATGCTGCCAGGGTGCTACTGATATAGCGAAGCAACGGAATATTATCTGAATACAGGCGCAAGCTTGGATATGTTAAATAGAAAATTTAGCATATATTGGCTTTTCCATTATTTACATTCGTTCATTCAAAACACGCGAAACTCGACAACACACCATATCGCATTTGGGAATTAAATTCTCCATACACCATGCATACATGTCAAACTCAACATTTCCATTTGTTAAAAGAACACGCTTTTGGCATGTATAAAAATTAAAGTTGTATTTATTTATAGTTCTACGTTCCTCATTAATAATTGATATTTTGAGACTTAAGTAATTAATTTAATTAAAGCGGATTTTCCTTTCATATATTTTTTTTAAAAATAGTGAAAAAGAATTTCAGCCTTCGTGGTGAAAATTTCAAATCTCAGCAGTTAGTTTTAAATATAAAACAATCGAGAGCTGTCATATTGTTTTTGGGTCGAGAAAAAAATTACGGAAAGACAACTTAAAGTTGGAAGTAGCTCTTGTCAGAGTTATGAAACTGAAGTAAAATATTCTAAATATTTTTTGTAATTTTAGTACGTAAAACTATGTTAATTAGAGAAATCATCTGAAAAGAGAGGGCCTTATACTGCGAAAAATTATATTATTTAAGAAAGCTCATACATAAGTAAAAAGTGACTAAAAATTATCTTTTTTCCCGGTTTGGCTTTACAGACAACGCGTGCTTTCTAATCCCTATTCCTTTTGATAATTACTGATTATTAGGTTGGATTAAATATTGTCGATACATCTAAACCTACATGAATATACATATAGTTTTTCAGTATAGGTGTACATAATGTTTAAAAAATTATACTAATAAATTTATATGATTTAAATATAATCGATCAAAAATGTAAAAGATGAAATCATTTATTCATTTGTGACAGTTGTATATTTTTTGCGGATACCCCAAATTATTTTTATTTATATGATGAAGTAAGTTAAATCACGTTTGGTAAAATTAAAACTTATTTTTAAAGACTGAAAAATAACGTTATAAAAAAATTTTTAAATTGATTTAAGTTGAAGAAAAAAATATTATATTACTGAAAAGTAGAGACACTAAAACCTTGCAGAAGAATTTCATAAGCTTTAAGATATTTTTGATATTT
The DNA here is from genome assembly GCA_028565995.1 of Ricinus marginatus. Lineage (NCBI taxonomy): Eukaryota > Metazoa > Arthropoda > Insecta > Psocodea > Ricinidae > Ricinus > Ricinus marginatus. The sequence continues at coordinate 53,738 of JAOWBB010006387.1, read as the reverse complement.
TATAGTCGTAATCTGCTTACGATTTAGAATGTGAAAATTGCAAAAATGTGACAAATTTGAAATTTGATATTAAACTTTTTATTTAATATCAAATGATAAAAATTTGATATTTCGTCTTTGAAAGATTTCCATAAAAATCAATCATACTAATATCGGCCTTTCACAATAAGTTGTTTGTTTAAAATTTTGCTTTATCATTATTTTTTTGAGCAATAATTTCATAATGATTTAATATATATATTTTGGCAAAATGAATGTCATTTGTTCCGCAAAAGACCACATCTTTCTCAAATATTCTGCCTTTTGATGAAGTACATCTGAGTGTAATATTCAGTTTTTATTTCAAATAACTGCAATCGTGTTTTATGTCGGAATCATAAATAACTAATGCATTAAAAATCAGTGTTTCATTAAAATATTTCTTCATTAACATTTCTAATAGTTATTGGAAAATTTTATTTATTTGTTTAAATTACTCGAAAGACGCATGTGACTTACCCAAGATGAGTAAAAATCTCATAGTTATCACAAATTGATATTTTTCGCATGTATTAAACGAAAAGCGGGAAATCATTTTATTCTGTATGAACGTTCAAATGCATGAATTTATATCCACCGTTTTTATAACATATCACCAAAACTCCTTATTTATTCAATCAAATTAATTTTTTAATATATAAATTGATATAAAATAACAGCTTTCGAAAAGATATTGCTGTTCTTTAAATACTTAAGTAAACTTAAATTTCAAGAGAATGATCACTTGTCTTCAAATAAACAAAGAATGTTCACTAATGTAAGTCCATTGCAACTCTTATGAGAGTATCTGTACTCCCACCATTTATATCTAGAGTGAAAGATGGCACGGTTGCAACTTACGGGTCGTAAAACTAAATTTATGTACCTATCTTTACCTTATACAAATATTAGACTTAAAAAGTGTTCTGAATTCATCTTTACATCAAATTTATTTTGTTATAGGTTCTAAATTTATACTCTTCTGTATTTTATATATTACATAAACTCTGATAATTAACCAATGATCTAAAGTGAAAAAAAGCATATATATATGAAATTGATCTTGATTAGGTAATTGGTATATAATCTAAACTTTTGGCAATTATTTATGTGTAACAGAAATAAACATTAAAATTAATTTTATAATAAACTTGATGTTTATCATTTCTATTAAAAATGGATTGAATTCTATATTTGTGGCACAGATTAAATTAAATTAGATCAGTTGTAAGCCTAAGCTTTATTCCTCAAAGTGCATCATCACCAGTATTTTGTCACACGGAACATGTTATTTTCATTTTCTGAAGTATAACTAGCCAATCGAAACTTTCAAATTACATTTACTTATCCCATAAGTACTCATCTATGTTACAAAAAAACCTCACCAATAGGTGGGACCTTTCAAAGAAAGATTTTATTAAATAAATAATAATAACTATTACAATTTGAAAAATGATTCTTCTCTTCTTTAACAATTTATTATTTCTTCTCGGACTAATCAATCAGATTTTCAATTTGCAAAATCATTAATTTTGATATTGGAGAAATATTGGAGAGAATATTCGGTTTTCTCGAAGACATTTCACATGTTAAATTAAAATATTCATGCAGATTTTACATATTGTTTTATTAAATTTATCATTAATTCCGTTTGTGATCCTTTCTTTCTTGCTTCTACCTAATTATAACGTTTCATAGCCTCGTTTGTCGCCGGTAAGGCAATAAATGTAAGGTTTTTTTAATTGTTTTGTGGCATCGATGTCTTTTAAGCAGAATTCTCAAAGGCATTTATGAAGATCGAGACCAAGTTTCGCAAAATCATAAAAATGCTTATCTTCTTGTGTTTTGAAATCAAGGAAGTTCATTCAATTCGATAGTTTACTTTAATAGATTCATATAATTTGTAGTGTTTGCATGTTATATTTCTTTTTTTCATTTGATAAAAGGTTATTTTTTATTGACATCCAAGTTTACGGAATTTTAATCGATGCATCGGCAAAACTTAAAACAGAAAATTATGGAAAATGCCGGACGGCGAACGGAAATTTTTCGTGCTGCAAAACGTGCATCACGTTACATAATCCATAACAAAGGAAATAACTGTCAATCTACTATAATTTCAGGGAAATGTTAATAACTGACTCTTTACATGTTAGGCAACATTTCTTTTATTTTACGAGATTTTGAAATCCGTCAAGAGACGAATGGCGTCCTCATAGTAAAAGTAACATACATCCGAAAGCCACCATCAAGCAAATTTTGGCATAAATTAAGACCAAACCAAAAAACTCTCTTTATTAATGAAAAATTAAGATCTCATATCCGAAAACGTAAAAATTGGCGCTTTTAAACATTTTAAATGTCAGTTTGCAGATAAACTGCCAAACTTGCACTGTAAATGTAATAGCGTAAATGTAATTTAGCATGGGAAATGAGAAATAAATCAATATAAGAGTTCGAAAATAATTTTTCTGCCATATATAAGACAAATATTTACCCAGATGTTTGTCGGTCTACGAGTCAAGCTTGCCCAGTTCCATTTACCCGAGTCAGCGACCGGAAACGAATCTTCCAGTTCTAGTTCGAACATGGAAGATGGGACCGAGGCAATGATTTCACTTCCGCAATAATCATATCGAAATACAAGATGTTTTAATGACAATTCTTGCAGACATTACTCTTCGATGCGGCTTTTTTACGTAATGTGATTGTGCTGCTCTTGGAGGCAATCGACTTATATCTTGGCAACAAGTTAAGAAAATATATAGTCAGTAAATAATTATTAAGATAATTTCATAATAAATAAAAGCATTTAAATTAATTCGTTCAAAAAAAGAATGATCGTTGATCTAATTTTTTAAAATGTTTATTTTACAGAGCTTAAATAATTTGAACTATAAATTTTTGCTCGTACGAGAGGAAATGTTCAGTTACATTTCGGTAAAAATGATTAAAACTTAATTTGTTAACACATTTGCGATTAAGGTTTCGAATCTTACTTTTCATCGAATCTTTTATTTAGAAAATTTTCACTGCAAAATGAACATTACCTGTTATCATTAAGCTGATTTTTAAGGTTTTTGGCGTTAGAATGGTCTGCGACACGCTTCTCTGCTGATTAACAATCTATGGCTTTTTTTTGACAAATAAATATGCACATTTGGGGGAAAAAAATAACAATTCTTCTGCAATATATATCAGATAATGACAATTTTATCGTAAAACAATATTAATTTAACTAACTGCAAATTATAGAAACATGCATAGTTTTTTAGGCGACTTGATACCGTTAATCCAAACATGCCCAGAATAAAGCCTCACTTCTTTTCTTTCTTGCTGTCGCGAACTGATAAAATTTGAAGACACCAAATAGCGAGAGCTATCCATGAGATGAATTACCACATTCAAATAAAACTCAGATAAAACTTATTTGTATTGCACTGTATTTAAGATACAGAACCATCTAATCCTAACCAAGGCTCATAAATTGGATTATTTACCTGTAATGAAAAAGAAATTTTAAATGAAAATCGTTCATAAAACCCGAGTCATTGGATTGTTGAACACAATCATGCCATAGAAGTCTGGTAAGAAAAAAAGTTAATGTGGCCAATAGAGGTAGAATATATTGTAAAGTCAATGAAGTCAATGCGAAACTCAAAGAGAAATTGTAAATTGGTCGTTGCTTATTCACCAAATAGTTGAAATAATTTAAAATCACCCATTGGATGGTCTCGTGGAAAACATTGCACAGGTCGAATTTCCTTTTCCGTTTTCCTTTTATATAACGCCAAAATGAGGACTTTTCTCCTGAAAATCAACAAAATTCAGTCAGATACCCAGTCAGATACCCATGAAATTCTTATAAATTTTATTTATATTACTGTTTGAGTGGCGAAAGAAATACGTATTAGATATATATATTAATACAGATGTATTTATATTATATGCAGATAAGACAGATATATAATTGCCTATTCTTTTATTTTAGATTTTTTTTTACATTGGAACAATAATAAATAATATCCAATTTTAAGTTTCTTACGTACCCGCAATGTTAGAATAAGAACCTGAGGTTGATGAATTTAGGCAAATCATTCCTCGTCAGACAAAATATCGACAAAAACTAAGTGCTGCTTGTACAGAACAAACGATATCACATTAGATTAGATTAGAACCAAACAGATATCCAATGGCCGCAGACTGTGATTATGGGATTGAAATCGGTTTTATTATTCTTTAAAGTGTATCTAATTTTTTGTAGCATACTTTCCGCAGTTACCATTTTAAGATTTTTAATCTTAAAAAGAAATTAATTTTGCATCCGTGGACTAAAAATCTCGTTATAGTTCAGCGACACAAAATGTATTTCGTTATGGAGCTTCGAGAGCTTGGTGAAGTATCGCATGTCTCACTGTGCGGCACTTATGACTGCCTGTTTGGCCTGGTCTATGCTTTTGACAGAGTGCCCTGGGTCTCATACAGTGGGCACTACAGCCTGATTTTCTCAAAGGATTTTTTTCAGTCGTCCTATAACATCTTAGTAACAGACGCGTGTATGTGATCCCGAAAGTTAAATTTTCATCATTAACAATGTGTTAAGAAAGGAGTACCAGCCGGATGATGGTCCGTGAAAGTTGTCAATTGCTCTTTCTACAATCATCCTTGCACAGATGCCCGACCTGGAAATATTCGAGTTTTTACACTTTTCCTAATTCTTACTTTTATCTTTATTAATATTTTTCCTATTTGGGTTCGAATTTAACTCTGAACTCATTTAGTTCTATTTCTATCATGATCAATATTTGCCCGTTTATCAGGAAGGCTGTAAGGTCGGTCATCAACCTACTTTTGATACAAGGGGCTGGTAGTGTCGCTATTCTTTAATAACAATATATAAATTTAATGATATATGTAAACTCTCTTCTTCGTTAACAATATAATATCAATACAAGGGAGTCGTCGAATTGAAAAAATACAAATGTATTCTTTTAACATTTTTATAGAAAACTATTTCATTGGCAAGTCACTGTCAGGGCAATGCCAATTCCGATTACTTTTTTTTTTAGGTAAACCGTTTTGATGCATAATTATTTTCGGATCTTCAAAAAAGGGCACTTCAATCGAGAGAATGACATTTGAACAAATAGCAATAGAGCTTGAAAATTTTTATGTTTTTATATAAAGAAATATAAATGCTGTTGAGATCTTTAGGATCAATTGACAGGCCTCTGCAACGGCGGCAGGAGGCCTCGGCTTCATCAAATCCGCCTTCTACATGGAGATTTCATAAAATTAATGGAATAAAAAAATTATTGCATCAATTAATTACCCATTAAAATTTTAATATTATAGACAAAACTGATTTAGTACAGAAATGTATTTTTTTTTCTTTTGTCCTTCAGAATATAAATTTAATAGAACTCAGAGTTAAAAACTGAAATAGGTCCCAATATCTTATCCAAAGCGTTGAAAATTCCTTTTCGCCATAGACAAATAAACTTTACTTGCAAAGGAAGATACTAACAAAGATAAACTTAAGGGCAAAGGAAGATACTAACTAAAATTATTTTTATTTTTTACAGTGGAAAAGCCATTAACGAATCATTCAGAGGCAAAGATATGTGATATTAAGTATAATCATAAGTGAAGACTTATTTATCCAGTCATAAAGATCGGCAATGCTGTTAAATTATTTCTGCGACTGTTGACTGATCCTGTTTACCTTTTGGGTTTATTATCATTTAATCCTTGCAGTACACAGAAATTATGAGTGGAAAAACTAATTTCATTATGAAATGGCTTCATATATAAGAAAATTTGAGCAATCACAATACCTGTCTCGATTTCATTAAAATGGTCTTTACGTAAGGCGAATGGCCTTATTTGCCGACACAACTTTAAAAAAAACTTTACGAACTCTTAATGAATTTTAAGTGGATCGGTTTTAAGTACAACAATGTGACCAATATGAAATCGGAATCTACAGAACTCGCTCAGGATTACTTTTTTGTACACTAATTCGTAATTAGTAAAAATTTTTATCTGAAGGTCTTTTTTCCGGTGCATTTATTTAATAATTTTTATTTTTCCTAATTCTTCCAAACGCTTCCCTTTTCTGTACTTGAATAAGGCCGAAATAAAATGCATCCAATCAGTTATGCGGAAGCAAATACGTCTGTCGGAAAAATCTTAGTGCAGCATCGTCTCTGTTGTAACAGAATCAAATGTCGGTTTCCGGAAAAAAAAAATCCGGTGTTGCAGGGTACCATCGCAATGTCCGATCAAACAAATACCACCAAAGCCCTGTCAAAAATGTCTTTGTTCTAATAAGCGAAGAGACCCTTCTAAAGATGCCTTTGATGGTGCTAATGAAAATTTAAGAGCGAGTAAGCCTTCTCTCTCATTAACCGAATCATTATCCAGGTGATTAACTCGAAACTTTGCCTGATGATTTAATCAGACTCCTTAAACCAGGCATTATGCAACAAAATATATAAGAAAATCATTGATTCTAATCCGACGTTATGGTTTAAAAGGCAACCCAGACGTAAAACTGTTCAAATGAAGCAAGTAAGATCATCGTATTTCAGCATAAAAATGAAAGGCTGTTCAATTTGATTATTTCACTGATGCCTGTCATTAACCGGTGATTTAAGACTTTTGCCATCGGTAATATTCATTTTTCGCACTTGCTTTGACCATCCCTTGGTAACGCTCTTTTGCTTCTCTGGATGCTTCGACTGCCCGAAGATCGATCATTTAGCTCTGGAGAACGAAAACTGTTACAAATTTGTATTTTCTTTATGTTGCTCTCTCCGAATTGTTTAACGATTCCCTAACGACATCTTCCTCACAACGAAATGCAAGCGTCAAATAAAACAGCTTATTGAACGATCTGCTTGGATTGCAAAGATTTTATCCCTAATATGATAGTTTTATTGCATTAAACGTGTACTCGTCTGAAAATTGAATAGCAACCCCCTTAAACCGAAAGATAAGCAGGTACTTATAAGCTCTTTCCTTCAACGGGAAATACACGTGAAATTGCTCGCGGAAAAAATCGGATTAAGCGCTCTCCCCGCTTTGAATTATTTTCCAATTGGTCGGGAAAGCGGGAAAGCGGTTTTTGAGTGACGCGAATTACGCTTTTTTTTCATTAAAACATTATTTAACGCGTCTAACTGCGTTAACGCCTAATTTCCGCGTTATTCAGATTATCCAAAGTCTAAATCCGTTGTTGACGAGGCTCCTTAAGAATCCCTGGAATGAAAATTAAAAAATATCCTCGGATAAAACGAAAGGTTCACTCTGATTGTGGATATGATTTACGCACATTTTCGCTTTTAATTATCTCAGGATAAGGCAGATAAAATAAAAAAAACTAGCCCATTTTCTCATTATTTACAGGTTTCAGTCCCTTTATAAAAGCGGACGAAAACAGAAATATTTTTACAGTATGTAAAAAAAATACTAGGATGTACATATTAGCTTCGTATATTTTCACTAATGCGCGCTCAAAAGAAACCAAGGAAACCCGAAGGACCTGTAACATTTTAGTACTACCTCCATAATTTAACGTAATAATCGAATCGTCATATTTCTACATGGAATATTACGTAGCGTGAAACAATGAATTTAAATTGACTTTTTAAGTTTATATCTACATACATAAGTGAAGAAGATTAGAAGTGTGGTAAATAAAAATTATCTGCAATTCTATTAACTGAAAAAATGTAAATTTTATTAGAAAAACAATGTATACTTTAAAACGTCAATCAATTTTAGATGAAATACAGTTTACAAAAAAATCAAACCGATTCCGTTCATTTAATAACATTGGTTACGGAAAATGGGTCTTGCTCATTTATAATTACATAAATTATTAATTTAAAAGGATTATCGCGAATAATGGCGAGATGTAAAATGATATGGCAAAAATCGTGTTGTATCGGAATGTGAGGAAATTCATTTCAGGGGATTTTATGGCATTTTCCGTTTTTTTTTTCGTTCTCTAAGACGAGCAACGGCATTTTCGGTGCCAGATCCGCCAGTGCATGTCCGAAAAAATCTCAGTGAACATCGAATAAAAGCCCTGACCGATACGAAAACAGTCAAGCAGGACATTTGCTTTATGTGAAATGACATCGTCTTGTTATTCATTAAAATCGGTTAAAATTGACGGCAGAATAATGTTCTTCCAATGATGCATTCTTTCTAATAACTGACCTTAACTGTCAATTAAATTATTAGGGCTGAATCAGTTCGTCACAGTGATAGGTTGCTGGTCGGACAATCTAAAGATCAAATTCGGATTAAAAAAAAAAAAAAAATATTAAAAATGGTTTTCCGATTAAAATGTTATACTGGAAAAGCAAATCCAGATAGCTCAACGATAAAAATGTAATTGCAACATGAAATTTTAGTTCCCATTAGATTTATGAGATTTTACTTCGAGTAAATTTCCATTGTGACTTTTTAAAAATCGTTAACATATGAAATATTTTGTGGAGACTGGTCGCCGAATCTCGACGATCCATCGTTTGACATTATCCATTTAGATTCGTTTCAAAACGCTCTCAACAAGGACATTATTAAGTGCTGGAAAATTTCAGGTAGATTTGGAGAAGTAAAAAAAAGAAGCGTGTAGGAAGCTCTCACAACTCTTGTTTAAGATTAGGAAATGAGAACTGATTGAAAAATGAAATGAAAATTTCATATTTAAGATGTTTAATAATCAAAACTCGCTTTTAGGAGGTAAAACTGTATTCGAATTTGAATTCTTACTTAAAAATTCAATTCACGTTGTTTAATGTTAAAAAGAAAAACAAAATTTCACTTGGGATAAATGAAATGGAGATAGACCCATAAAAAGAGATGGATTAATAGGTGCAAAGAAGTGTGAACCATTTACAAGCAAACCAGACAACATTTACCTAAGAAAAATCACCCGTGGAAAGAATTTCTGTGTTTTCTTCATGACTGGGCCTTCACAGAGGCAGAAAAGACATCAAAGCGAACTGAAAATTCAGTTTGGCCGCATCTTTTATCTGTGAATTATATGACACGGTCCTCTCAATTTCCTCATATCATAAAATACCGATAGAATACTTACAAATTAATTTCGATATTTGCGGCTCGGTTTCTTCGATTCAGTTATGGAAAAAAATCCGTTTTACACAACGAGAGAAAAATGCTCCGATGCCTGATTAAATATTACAGCTTTCTCCAATTATATTGAATAAACAATTATATTTTCCTTATTAAGATTTCTGAAGTATCATGTCGCCAGTCAAATGAAGGTTTGCGAATGTAACTTAAAGTCGTAACGCGTAACGCAGGGTTAAAAGAAGACAAATCAAACTTATTCCGACAAGTAACTCAGGACTTACAAAAGGAATAATTTTAGGAAACCGAAATATTTTGTCAAAAATATAAAAAAAAAGATTAATACTTCAAGTTGTCTCCTTCCGGGGCGCCATGAGAAACCGTCACCAACTAGTAAAAGCTACCAATTAGAAATTCGATATCATATATTTTATTATGGAATGAGAGAGAGGGAAACGCTTTTCCGACCAAATTATCTATTACCTTCTAAACTGCTCTCTCTGAAGCCACATTCCAAGACATTTTAACACTACCGGAATGGGAAGGAAGGCTTTATTTACGTTTATTTAAGGAATTTTTACGAGAGTTTGCAATTATTTCGTTTTGGAACACAGAAACCTCACCTAAAAATTTATTTAAACCATGAAAACGATGTAAGTTGCAATTTCGTGAGAGATGAGTGGGAACGCATGACCCTTGGGAACCCTACAAGGAGCTTATGCCGGGGCAGATCTTTTACGTGACTCCTCGACTGCTGTCATTCTTTTTAAGCAGCGTGCCATTCTTTTCATCTCTCATTTTTTTCGCATTTTCAGTGAGAATAAAGCAGTTTTGCTTTGCCCACGCTGTGACATCGGGGTGAGAGTACTTCGCTGGGGAGGTAGGTAAGTTATCGAGTGTTTTTCCTCCTTAAGGCGGCACCGCAAGGGATGGAGATACCCTAATACGAAACTATCTTCGTTAGAACATATATTTCATTCGCTAACTTTCATTTGAAAAGTTAATGACGGGTGAATCGGTCTAATGCCGGGAAATAGTTTGGTTCTATATTAATTTTTTTACATTATTTTTCCTTCACATTTTTTATGGGTAAATAATAATTGTCTACATAAAAGCTTTCCCCTCGTTCTTCACATTCAAAGATTCCTGATGCGAATATGATTAATACGGACTTTAATGATGCTTCGGTTTGCAAAACATTAATCTCAGATTTAAAGCGAAGCAAAAAATTAGTTCAACATATATTTTGCTTATGGATAAAATACATATATTTAGCAGTTGAATTATTCTGAATTTTTTTTCTATGAAGATGTTCCTAAATTTACGCAAGAAAATTTTATATTGATCACATGCGAAAATTAAAAATTTCGATTACTCTTTTCGCATTTATATTCTGAGAATAAAAATTATATAAAATTGTGACAATTCAGCATTATTTAATTTATTTCGTACACAAATAAAACATTTGCTACTTTTCTCAATGAACAGATATAGGGGTGATAAGGCCTTTTGACCGAACTTCAAAAAAGTGAACAAAACTTCAAAAAGTGAACCTAACTTATAAAACGAATTTCCATTATATAACATGTGGCAAAGTCTATTTAAAACATTTATGTTAATAATACATTTTTAATGTAAATTAAATTTTTACAAATCATTTATCATTATTCCTGGTAAATATTAATAAATATCAGTTTCAATTTAAAATATATAATTTCATTAAAATTTAATAATTCTAGCAAAATTCCAATTTATTATTAGATTTATAATAAAAATAATAATAAATTTTTTATATTATAATTTGAATTATTGTAATGAATGTATAATTTCGTAGTTTTTTAAAATTTTACATTGTTAATGAAAAAATAAACAAATTTTTTTTTACATCAGCTACATCCGTTTATGTTTTAATAATTTTAACGATACTTAACATTGTATGCATATACTTATAAAGAACGGACACCTGACAGTGCAGTCGTTTGTATAATACAAGACCAATGCCTCATTATGAGAAAAATCATGACAATAATACGAAATTATCTTTAAATTTTTAAATGTAATTTAGAAATCGATTACATCATTACCGATTATTATTACCCAAAAAAAAAAAATCATCCTTCAACAAGAACAAAGTCGAATATGACAGAGGAACATAAAATGGTGAAGATTGCGCTGAAAAATTGCATAACGAACATAAATATTTTTACACCATTTCGCTTTAATAAGGCGCCAAAAAGATCGCCCGAAAATGCGTAATATTCCGTTAACTAGTAATGAATCATTTATAAATATTTATGATGTACATTGTAAAGAGGAACGGATTATAATGCTGGGAAAATTATTTAAATTTAAAGTGGTGCCTTCTCAATCTCTTTCTCGTTTATTCCCTCTTAAAAATTGTCACCATGATTTGTAGTTTTATGATTAAGGGATGTTATCAATAAGAATAGTTTTCAAGTATTAATTGCAATTATTTATTCCTTTTCTATCCCCTTTTTAAGCCGTACGTCATTGTACGGTATTTAGTTTATTTTTTCTTGGTTTAAATAATCTTGGCGTATGTGATTTGATTCAAATACGGTGAATTTGCACAATGATTTAATATTATGTTTTTTGATAATTTATGTAAAAAACTTTAATCAATTGCAGTAATATGCAATTATCTAATTATAGTTTGTATGCTCATTCAAGATTTCTCTTTAATAACTGAATTTTTGCACAATTTTCTAAATTGTTTATATTGATGAAGAAACTTCCATGTATTCGCATTGGCTATTATACCAAATGACTCGAATTTTTTTACTTTTAAATTTTAATCTTTTTGTTCCCTTTTGATTGATACGGCATCATATATACATTTATTTATTTTATTTTTTATTAATAAAATAAATGTTAATAAAATTTCAGCCCATAAATGAATATCCTCGTACAATTTTCTTGTGAATTAGCTACTATTTTATAATCTGTATAAAACTAAATTTTTTATTTTCCTAACCTGAATATACATAGAACTATACTATTAATAAAATTTAAGGTTCAATCCTTATATATGTTTATAATTGCTATTTATATGTTTTTCAATTAGAATGTGTTATCTTCTAACGGTTGAGAATTAACATAATAATACTTTACTTATTACATTATGAAAAGTTTTTACGCTTTATTTAAATAATTTGATAATTAAATGAAAATAGCTTGATTGTTATTTAGAAGTTTCAATTAATCTAATTAATCTTCTATCCATTTTATTTATATTAATCTTCCTAATGAAATTATCAAATGTAAAAAGCTTTGTAATTACCGGATATATGTGTGTATTAATATGGTGCTGTGCCATATAAAAAAGCATTTTTTTTTATTAATAGAAAATTATTTAAGTATTAATAGAAAATTTCAATCTTTAAAAAAATATAGAGTATTTCAATTTATCAAATAAGTTCTCTAAATAATTACAATCTTGTAATAATAGCTATAGCATGGTAATTTAAGATTTTCCAGAAAATTTTTTTAACACCGAAAATAAATTGTATTTTTCAAATTATTATAACTCAGCGGAGGCTTCAGTTTTTGCCTTCTCATACTACCTAAATTTCCTTATAATTATACAAAAATCTTAACCGTGCTATATTCATATTATGTTAATAGTTAATGACATATCCTAAACAAGATATAAGGAACTACAGTAAGATGTTAAGGATCTCAACCTATTTATTCCTTATATTTAAAATGATTTTAAAATTAATGATCAAGTACACTTATAATTTATTCAGTATAATTCTGATAAATATTTTGAATTCTAAATTCATAAACCTTCTTATTAAAATATTAATATATAAAGGATACAAAATAGAAGAAGAAATCCATTTTATTAGTCTAAAATTAAACTACTGAAATCTTACATGAATTGAGCTCAGACCATTGTAAGTCAAATCATTCTCTATCTTCATTTTCAAATCTTTTTTAGTACGAAGGTAGATTAGCATCCTTACAATTTATTTTCATTTTTTTTAAACTTCAAAATAAAATTTAAATTTAAACAATGTATGAGTTCCTTAGTTTTAACGGAATCGTATTCCTATGAAATATACCTTTATATTTAATATATTAATATAAAAAGTAAAATTCTTCATATATTGTTATTTAAATATATTTTAAGTTTCGGGTAAAAAATATAAAATTAAATGTATAATTAAGTTTCGGGTAAAGAGAAAAAATTTTTTCTACCTATTTCTATATAACAGCAAATATGAAAAATTTTTGAAAAGTAAATAAAATTTTTTTTCAATATGTAAATTAAATCAATATTCTCTATATATTTTAAATTCTAAGTTCGTAATAATTATGGTACATTTGTCTTTAATCACCTATAATAAAAAGATAGTAAAATAAATTTTCTTAAAATAATGATTTAAATGATCAATAATGACATTCGTAGAGCATTTAAATTATATGAATGAGTTTGATTATTTAATACTATATAAAGCTTAAAAAACATAAATATTAAAGACAATTGATAAAATTATGCAGCTAAGGATAAGCAGGTTTACAGCATTTAAAACGCTATTTGTTTTTAAAAAAATTTTTCTTTGGAAATATTCATTCAGTATTTTTTTAAATTTAAATATATATTGAATTATTATTAATAGCACAGTACGTCTTAATCATCCTTTTACAGAGTTGAAATATCAAGAATCAATAAAAGAATTTTCAAGTGATATTTTAACATAATTTATTATCTTATTGAGATAATAAATATTTTTAGAAGTAAGAAAAATAACTTGAAAAAGCGATAAAATTGGAAATTAATTAAAATTGAAAAAAAAGTAGAAAAAAGAATTCCCTTAATACTCATAAAAAAAATACTAATATTATACTTTTTTTGGTTTTATAAAACTAATGATTTTGCGCATAGAAGATATATTTGCTGAAAGTATAAACAAAGGACATCAAAACCCCATATTTATTAATATTTATGAAGATATTTATATTTCTATTGCATATATATTTTTTTTCAACGTTATGAATTATGACATTATTCTGTAAAGTACAATGATATTTTTTTATTAATATTATTATGGGGATAGGTATGTTCATGCTGAGAGATTATACATACATATATATACAATATACAGAAATGTACGTTATAAATAAACTGTTGGAATTTTAATACATTCTGAATCGCGGAAAAGACAATACTCAAATCTACAATTTAAAATTTACTTTTTAAAAAAATTATTAATTTGCTTTTTTTAGCTTTGAACGAATTTTGACGTTGTAAGGAGAAGAAATTAATGCTGCCCAACTAACTTAAAAAATCACTTAACTAATTTTACGCGAGATCATCTAATACTTTTTTTGACCATCTGCATATTTCAAAAAGCTTTTCATTAGAAAATTATTTAACCGTAATTAATTTAATATTTTCTCGTCTGATTTTATTTTGAGCCTCGAATCCAGAACTGAATGTTTGTAGAATAAAGTTAAGAATGAATATCAAATGAGTGTGATTAATATAATAATTTTTGGTAAAACAGTAACAATGCCTTTTTTTAATGGAAATAAAAAATTTGTTTTTGTAATAAAGTATGACTGGAGAGCTTAAATTTCACTTTAAAGAAAATTCACTACTTTTCCGATTTACACTTGGCCTGAATAAGAACCTGACCTAATTCAACGCATTCATAGTTGTCAAAGTTTTTTATTCGGAACATTTATTAGTTCCTCAGCTAAAGAAAAATTATAATTTATGGACAGCTACGTAAGAAATTTATTTCATAAACTTCTCATTCTTCACTCTGTGGTGTTTACAACGTAATGAAATTAAATATATAAATAATAAAACCATCAGAGAAATCGTGTACATTTTCCAAACATTGTTTTTAATGTAGATTGTTTTGCTTTTTTGATAAGAATTTTAGTTCACTTAAAAATTTCACTTTGTTTCCTTATAATTTAATATTCACATTATTTTGCTTTATGATTTAAATAACGAAAAGTTGTGACTTCTATTCGATTAAGAATGAAGGATTTTGGATTAATATTCTCATTATTAAAATAAATTGAATTACCTGCAAAGTACGATATTTCATCATGAATTTAAAAATTCAAGAAATTATCAATAAACAAACATCAGCATTAGTGGCTTATTTCACATCTAAAGTTGCATTTAAGCAAATATGTTTTATCAGATTAAGATAAAAATCAGTCGTCCTATGAATTGGAAATTGGGGCACCACTGTTAATGCTTCCTTGTTACTTTGATTTAATTAATTGTTTTGTATGATATTTTGTGTAAATATGCGGGATTATTTTTCTGAATTATGGTGAACTTTTAAACCGTGGCTTTTTATAATAAGTTACTCTCATTTTTCCTATAAACAAATATATTCTAATTGAAAAACAAGTTCAAAGGTTTTAAATCAAAATTATTTGTTTGAATTTGTGATTGAAACGAGGATTTATTACGATTAAGTAAAAAATCAAAAATTTTTATTCAAAATTATTTTTATATCATTTTGTTAAAGATATCATTAAGAAATAAGGAATATCAATGATTGTTTTCAAAATGATCCTAAGTGGCAATTTTTCATTTTCTGAAACGCTTTTTATCAATTTTATTGCACAAGACTTAGATACAAGAATTTTTAGTCTTAAAAAGTTTTTGGTTTCACTCAGAAGAAAATTCACGATATATTAATTTTAAAGCTATTTTACATGAATAACAATATAGTGAATAGAAGACTTAGTTCATGGCCTAGGCAATTTAATTTAAATTAATGCCAAATGAATATAAACCAAAAGATGAAAAAAATTAATGCAAAAGCACTTTTAGAATGAAAACATAGTAAATAAATAACAATAATGTAACTCAACGCGATAAATGAAACTATAATGAAAATGGACACCCTTCTGAGACTTCCTTTATGGTTTTATTAAATAAAATTTTTAATAATAACATGTATTTTAATGCCAGTATTCATAGCTAATTTGCATATTTATTTAATTTAAAAATAGCTAATAATATTCGGCATAAATAACATAAAATCAACTTCACATGCATAAGTAGTTAAAATTCGTATTATTATGCATTTTAAAATTTTTATTATGTGGATTATACCTCAATTACGTAAAACACTGATTATCTTTAAAATTTCCAGTTAATTTTTTGAGAACAATGTGCATTAAACATTTTTTTTTGTTTATTTTAGGATATCTTAAAGCAATAGAAATGATTCATTTACTGAGTAATATTCCAGCCAGAATTTTAGTTTCAAGTCTAATTTTATTAGTCGCATTCATGGACGTCTCAGAAGCAAAACGTAAGTTCAAAGAAATTTAATTTTCGACATTTTTTGACTTTTATTTTTTTTTTTGGAAGAAAAACTTAGAAAAGTTGTGTCTTTAACAATTTTGTGCAGACTTTCCCCTATACATAAGGGCAACATATAAAATTGCATTGAAAATGTCACTGACAGCCTCCATTTCTTCAATATCTTAATGTTTTCTGCTGGGATTTCTCCTATTCGCAGAAAATTTTCTTTCATTTATATTATTACTAAAATTTACTGCGATTAGTAAATAAAAAAGATCGTTCAATTTCTCAAATACTACCATTAAATTTATTTTTTTTTTTATAATTGAGACTAACATAATTTTTAAATTCAGGGAATAGTAGCTAATAATGCACCAAGTTGGATGGGTCTTCAGGGAATCTCAAAAAAAAGAAATATAATATCTGAAATAATCTCTCAGAAAGGGAAAAATACGTTTTCAATTTTCCCTGGAGGAATTTTTAGTGCGTCACGAGAGAGAGAGAGGCCATGCTTCGGCAACACAAGAAACATCATAAAAAAAAATATTAAAAATATTTCATATTTCATATTAGTAGATTTTTTACAAATTTAATGAAATTTGACTTCTTGATTTGTGAACAAAAAAAGAAAATATAAATTTGTGATTTATGCCAAAAATAGCGTTAATGTCAAATCAGAACATAAAACTGAGATTTAAAATATAAATTTAAAAAAAAATTCCTCATATTAAAATCATCTTTAACAAATCTTATGCAAATGAAGAACTTTGCTGTATTCTTCAATTAGATTCTGAAATCTCTTTATATCACAGAATCTTTTTTCATTTTATGCTTTTTAATAATAGCCCCTATAGAAGCTGTCATTAAGAATAGAATCATATATTTTTATATGTTGTTTTTTAATATCCCAAATACATTCAT
Organism: Ricinus marginatus; assembly: GCA_028565995.1. NCBI lineage: Eukaryota > Metazoa > Arthropoda > Insecta > Psocodea > Ricinidae > Ricinus > Ricinus marginatus. Next base: position 36,379 of record JAOWBB010006387.1, on the reverse strand, counting down.
ATGAAATATAAATGCTTGTATATAATTTTTATACTTTTTCATTGTGCTTTTGATTAACTCTGGCAATAGAAAAGGACATTTTTGCAAAGCTCTTCATACCTGAACGAGGAATGTTCTTTAACCCCTATCAGTATTGAGTGTATATTTATTTGATGTATCTTAATATTTAATACCAATAACAATAATTATTAATGTTATTATTTTGTGGCGAATCCTCGCTTTTAGCCAGAATCTCAATTTTTTTAAAAATATTCTACTAATTAAAATTCATTCCTATAAATCAGCATATCGTAAATGTAGAGGTAAAGTTGCAAATTATTCTTAAAATTCTTCATAGCGAAGTGTGAAGCTTTTTGTTATGTTTTTGCAGTTGAATAGCAGGTTTCACCGGTTTTTCAGTTTCTTTCTAACGTCAACTAAACCTTATTTCTTTATCATATCCATCTACCATGTAGCATGCTTCCATTTGCGTTCAAGAATATGTTATTCCGAGAATAAATCTTCTCTGGCTGTAGAAAACTTTCATTAAACCATCCCGCACAATTTTCCGCATCAAACTTTTCGTTCCTTGCTGTAACAAAGGAATTAAATTATTTTTTATGGCTCTGAGAGATGAGGGATGCTTCCTCGGGAATACATAATGAGTTATTTTAATTAGGCATTAAATGAAAATCGCGGTTCGGTTTCGTCTTTTGCTTATTGGCTTATAAATTAATGCGGCTTATGTACATGATCCGAAAATTTTCTTCAGGTGACCGACTTCCTGGATTATCTTTTCCCACCGGAAGGGACCCAAAAATAAGAAGAGGTAAGAAAAGCATGTTCGGCATGGTTTAAATAAGCACGATGCACATGAAAGCAAATTATATCCGCTTTTTGAAGCTTTTCTGATTTTGCTTTCAGTCTAAAATTTTTCTTGCTTCATAAACATTATACTCAATTTTCAATAGGCTAATCTGGTAGTGATTTTTTTCACATAAAGTAAAATTTAATTGTAACACGTCATTGATATTAATGATAGATCTGAAACTTGAATAAAGTCAACAAGAATAAAAGTGGAAATGATTTTGAGGACCCTTGAACATAATATAAACTTTACTTGACTATTTTCTCACCCTGGAATGCTTTTCTTTACTCGCTATTACACGAAATTCAGCTTGACTGTTATCTTTCTTTCCCTTACACAAATATGGTACTCTCAGTCATTCGTGAGGCCGGTTAACGCCACGAATGACAATATCTTTCAATATAAAAGACGTAGTATCGAATTTTCTGCAGTCTCCTGTACAATTCCTTAGAAAGGCGTAAACTACTGTCGATGTTGCTTATTAACAATGGATCTGATTCCGTTATTAGATATGAAATCTTATTTCATAAAATTTATTTCTAATAAGAATACCAAAATTTGGTTGTCAGCACTAGCCAAATTGAAAATTACAAAACCTAGATAATGAAAATTCACTTTATTGCTGAAGTTATTGGTCTTTAATCACTGAAGAGAATTGACCTAAAATAATATAAATTGAAAAATTTTAAAAAGTGCTATGAAAATCCGTACTGTTGCTCACAATTCACATTTTAGATCGCACAGTTCAAGTATCTCAATGTATAATAAATAAGATGTCACCTCTTGTTTTTCACTTTTCGATGATAAAAGCACATCGGGAGGAAAACAACTTCCAAAATTGTAAAATTCTTTTAAAATTTTTGTGAAGAGAAAAGTTGTACAAGATTCGCTTAATTTTAGACGAAAGCAAGAATTTTTAAAAAATTATTTGCAATAGAAAGCATTCACAAATTCACAAATGAGTAATGAATTTTCACTTGCTTACCGATACGATTTTTCAGTTAATTTATGGAAAAATTATTTTTAGAAACTGTTATTTAATTAAAAAATAATCGTAATGTAAATTGAAAAAGAAATGCTACAACCTCAGACATTCACTTTAATTATAGTAAATTTAAAATTATTGTATTTGTATGTAATGGCCGAATATTAAGCCACGAAAAAACCTCGGGCGGATCTCAATATTGACCGTGAGATATTTTTGTCATACTTTCTCATGAAATGCTAATTATGTTATGTTTTGCTATGTTGAACAGCACCAACAATCTTATTTTATGACATATGATGAAGTCGAACCTCAATTTGCCCGAGTTAAGCATGGCTGACAGTGATTCTTATGAAAAATCACAACGAACAATGGAAATAATTCCGAATATTTAGTCACTTACGAAGTTTGCCCGCCACAAAAATCAGCTTTCGCCCTCGAAATCGAAGATGCTTTATTAGACGTAATATTTATAAAAAAAACTAATGAAATTGAACTGTTTTTTTAGCTAATTACAATTCATTCTGATATAAAAGATGGTATAAATAGTTTACATTGCTTAAAAGTAAAGGCTGCTTTCGTTCATGTTTTTCTATTAATAAGAAGTAGAATTTTATTATATATATATCTTTATTGATTAAGATTTGAAAGCTTTTATAATAGCAATTTGTTTAAATAAATATAACATTTTAAAACATATCGTTTAATATGTTCAAATAATTATTGCTCAGCCGTGATCTTCAAAGTCATTTTGATGTGATACGCGGGTTGTGGACAATCTGCTAAGTTCAAATCAAATTCAGGGTACATTGACAACAAAAGCAGGAAATTGTAAAGATCTATTAATGACATAATGTGGCAGTGAGTAATATCTACGCTATAAAGAGTTTTACCGTGGCAAAATAATCCTTGTTAACTCTTCTTTTTTATCATTTCTTCATCCAGTTTGAAGCATTCAACTTTATGCCGAAATTTCGATTGACCTTAAACAATCATAGTTGCCAAACCTTACCGCTAAATATAATTGTTATTAGTGATATTAGAATGGACTGATAAAAAGGAACTGATGATTGCAGGAGGCTGCGCTGCATTTGGCCATTCGTGTTTCGGAGGCCACGGTAAAAGAGCAGTTAACTTCGGAGCTCCAGAGGAAGTTCCCGTGGTCGCTTCCCGTTCCGAAACAAGTGGACTCTTCATTGGCGACAACGAACCCCAGGCAAGAACGCCGGATCAGAACGACAACCAATTCGATGCAGTAAATTTGGTTCTCAGTCACCAATATCGCGATCCGGAAAAATTTGAAAGGATTTTGCCATTTCTGAGAAAGTGGGTAAGCACCTTTGTGCGACATCTGACGCAATATGAATGAACCATTATTTGATTTTTATACATTTATTGAAAGAGAAAAATTTTGAATTTTTCTGCATCTTCTCATTTATTCACAGCTTTTCATTCACATGTTTCAGATGGAAAATCTTTATCAGCGTCGGTCGATTATAGGAGATGAAAAGTAACATTTGGGACAATAAAATCCACATCTGAAAACGACCTCGAGAGAATTTTAAAAAAGTTTTTCAACTTCATTTTCCTATATCGAAAATATCTCAGCTAACATGAAAATATAGACTTTTTATTCACGTTAAAATTCAATGCTGAAATATATGAAACACTGGAATTACGTGTGACCATCACTTACTGTAGATACGAATTAACTTAGGATAAATAAATTATGAAAGCATAAATCTCATACACGTTTTTTTTTTTTTTTTTTACAAATAAATTAATATTAATTTAAAATTATTGAATTGTATCATAAAAATGGGGGTAATGTAACGAGAAATTAAATATATTTCAGTTAACAGAATCTAGAAAAAAAAACAATTTCTTATTAAGTCTTGAAATAACAAAAATTGAAAAAGTTTATTTCATGAAAATGAAGTTTAACTTCATTGGTTTTTGAAGTTTCACTTGTTATAAAAATAAAACATTAAGATCCATGCCTTAGATCACACGAATCCCAGGTAAGAACTGAGGCTAAAAGCTCACTTTCAGCAATTGTTAAACTTTATTTAGAAGGAAAAAATTCAAGGACCGTTTAAAACGAGCAGAGCTAAGTGAAAATGGGTGAGCAAAGTTAAGAATAACGTTACGCATCTAACCTAACCTGAGTAGTGAGAGTCAAGGGAAAATTGATAACACTTTTACGTTAACGAGAAAAAAGTTTAATTTGTTACTATTAGAAATGGCGGAATGGATAATCGGGGCAATATTCACACTCAGATTGAGCACAAATAAAAAGTATTAAATAAGAACACAATGGGAATCAAAAAACCCCATGAAACTTATATCGTTGATTTAAATAGAAAAAATGAAAAACGACAAATAACATTAGTAATAAAGTTAATCGTGTTATTACACGAATTATGTGACTGGTGAAAGGTTTCACAAAAAGTAAACACGGCATCGAGATTTAATTACCATTTGTAAATATATATTTAATTCAAAAACTACTTTATTCAGAGTGAAAAAATATGTCTCAGAATATATTATGTTGAAAAGGCCTTAAAATTATATTGACTTTCATATCTAAAATTCTTATAGAGTAAAATTTCAATTGTTTCAAAAAATTGATTCTATTAAAAATAAAAATTAAAAGAAACATTATTTCGAATAAATAATTCGATGGTATAATTTTTTGAGATGTGAAAATTCTATTCTATTCTTTTTCTAAGCGATGTAAAAATGTTCGCTACCAAATTGTATAAACATATAAAAGGCCTGTCTTGCTTTTACATTTTTAATCTGGGATTATTGTCCATGAGAAGACGGAAAATTTAAATCCAAAAGTTTTTTTCTGGTTCATACCAGAAATACCTAGTACAGTCTACAAAACTTCTATTCCAAAAAAATCTTATTATATATTATCTCATCCAATCCATGCGAAAGTTTTATTTTAAAAAAATTAAATTGAATTAAAATTGTCTCAAATAAATTTTTAGATTACGAAAATAATTAAAAATGAAGTTTTATTCTTAAACCATACCCGCTTAGCAGTTAAGACCGTTCAATCCTTTATGGTCACTTAAGAAGCTCTAAAATAAAGCTCTTTCGGGTTTTCTCAATGAGTTAAGCTCGATCACAAGAATTTTCAACAATAATTTATGATACAATGGAAGCTCTTTTGGAAAAATAAAGCGATTCACACAACCCGATTTTGGTCATTTTACTAAGTGAATGCGGTCAAAATGGATTATTACACAAATAAACTTTTCAAAACCAAGCTCATTAATTTTAAATTAAACTAATTTTTAATAAAATGAAATCCTTTATTTATAAAGACGTAAAACAGCCTATGACGGTACAAATTAGTAGATTAACAATTACAATGTAAGCTTTCCTAGTTTAAAGCTGTTTTCTCCATCACAAAAGATACCGTGTTAGCTACAATGACTAGCTTTTGGCCTAATACCAAAATAAGCAAGTAAAATAGAGGCGAGGAAACTTTAAAATATTTTTTTCACAAGTTTAATCGAGCCCTGGTCAATTAAAGTTTCTCAACTTTTTGATATAGAAATTAAAGCAACGATTGATATTTCGAAGACAAATTGCGGACCGCATGTGCTTAAAAATTTTGCATTTCGAATTAGGTAGTCTATTATATACAAACATTATTCATACGTACGTACACATGCAACAAATTTTAATATTTATGATAATGCTTATTCAGAAAATTATATGAATTATGTTTAATAAAATAAATTTAATATAATCTATGCGGTTCCAAAGAAAAATTGTTCTCCATACCTATGTGATTTAAATAAGTTAAACCAACAAAAATATTGTGTACATGAAATATTGCTAGTATGAAAATTAGCTTTTTAAATTTTAATATTGCACAAAATCTGTTAATATACAGTCGGATACGGTTATAAAAAACCGGTTAAAAAAAAGCTTACCATAAAAAATTTTTATTAAGCTTCTTAATATTATATACTCTCAAAGAATCTTAGACAAGTAATTTATTGTTTAGCTATTTTTTTTCAAATCGCGTTAACTGGCTTAACATAAATTATAACTTTAAACAACAATAACTTTTATTAAAATTGATTGATTCTTGCTTGGGTTCTATACACTTAAAAAAATCGTAAACCTTAGTTACATTTTTATTAGTCACATGATAACTCATAAAATATTTTTCATATAAAAATTATTCCTGTAATGTCCGAATATTTTTAGGGCTTTTGTAAGAGAATCCTCATTGAGTAATATTATAACCGGGCCCGACTGCATTTTACTATGAAAGTAAATTTTTGCTATTTAAAGTAAAATCTTAATTTTTTTATGTTAATAAGGTTATTCCAGAACCTTTTTACCACCTTTTTTCCACTAATGATACGTTATTAACATTAAGATAATACTGAATAATTCAGATACAATTCCAGAATTTATTACAATAATTATATTATAAGAAATATAAAATTTAGGCACTAAGCTAACACTGGTATGAGCAGTTTTGATATTTTATATGAATTAATTTCGAAGATTGTAGTCAAATTATAACAACGAAGATTTTTACAATCAATCCCGCTTAAACAAAATTTAAAATAAATGACAGACAAACTTAAAACTTAATATGGAAAAATAAATTGTATGCATAACAAATTCAAAGGAGTTAAGTAAGGAGCAATATATGCGCATGTAGCACTTACATTGCACCAAAAACATTTGATATCCTATGTCAAACTTTGTATCTAAATATTAAAAAAATCTTTAAATTTAAATTATATGAAATAAAACGAAATTTTTTCTTTCTATAGAGATATTAACATTATAAGCTGTTTTTTTAAAAATAATTTAATTATCACTTGATTCAGTATATCGAATATTTTAAATTATTATCAAAATTCACAACCCAATAGAAGTTTAAATGACTGTTTTAAACAATTTAAATAAATGTCAAATAAGAGTGTATCAATGTTTCGAAGTTCAACTTAAATGTTAAATCTAACTAACGTTTTGTCAAACAATAAATTTTATACTAGATATTTAAAAAAAACAAGCAAAATAAATAGAGGTTTCCCAGAAGACCTTACTCGTATTGGACTATAAACCATAGTAAAAAAAGGCTTTGTTAATAAGGATATAATTTTTACATTTAAATAGTCACTTATTCGGAGTCTAAATCCATAAATAATTCCAATTTCTGTTTTATAGGATTCACAGAAAAATGAAGATGAGCAAAGAACTCTTTTGCTATGGTAAACGATAAAAAATTGTATATGGCAATATAAAAAAAAATAATGTTTACGTATCAAATTTTAAAATATTAAGCTCAAGGTCACTGAAAACCATATTTACTTAACTGTATAATAAAACCATTCACACTACAATAAGAATCTCAATTTAATCAAATTCATTCAGTCTTTGAACCTTATTATGTCTCATTACTTTAATTAGTCATGTATAAATTTTTAAATTATTTCAAATTACTATTAAAAAACAAAACTTAAAATGAGCAAAAATCAAGAAATTATTTTAATTACAAATTAGATAAGAAATCTGGATTTTCTTATCAACTCAACAAATAAGGTACCCTTTTTTGCTTAAAACACTTTTTTCTTATTTTTAAGGTCATTTATATTGAAAAATCTAACTCATTTTATTTAAAAATGTTTAAAAAACATTAAACTTTGCGCTCCAAGTAATATGAGCAAATTACTTACATATATATATTCTCCAAAATATGTTATTCCAAAGAGAATTTTAAATCCTTTATGATTTTACGAAAAATATACTGAATGAATCTAAATAATCATTTTAATGAATTAAAAAATTAATTTTCGAAAAGGCAATTTCCAAGCTATTGTCATCATAATGGAATAAATTTAAAAAAATCATCTGTATAAACATTATAAATAAAAAAAATTTATAAACTGATATGTATAATCTCAACAATTGTGCTAAATTTAATAAATTTGCCATTCTTAATAAAAAATATTTTCAAATGTTTAATATGAATTTTAACGAAGTAACAGATTCATGTCGAATCCCTTTTTGAATCTTATTTGTTACTTGGATTACTTGTAGGTAAATATATGAAAACATTAAAAGAAAATAAAAGAAGCATAATCAACGCAGCATTAGAATGTGTATCAGTAGGCATTCTAGTCTAATAATCACTAATCACAAATTTTTTTATAAACGCATACTTCATAACATACATAATTTAATTTATTTACAAAAATATACATTTATTTTTTTATCTTCAACGTAACTAAAAAATCATTCGATAATTCTTCTAAATGACTATATTACTATTAAAATAAAAATTTCTTGCTATGCGCTGACTGATTCAAGAGTGCATATTATTGCCTTCGTTACTGCTGCTGCAATTAAAGCTGCATAAGGCTGCCATTCTGATTTTCGGGTGCCATCCTTATAATCAGATATACCACGAATGCATATAAAGCTATCTCTGAAATAAAAGACATGAAATAAATTTTTATAAATCTTTTTATATCATATTTTACTATAAGTAGCTTAAAGTATTAATATAATCAACTGGATAAAGAAATTTCTAAAAGTATGAAGGAAAATTACCTGCAGTTACCCATAACGCTTTCTATAACAGCTTCAAATTCTGAATCAAAGGCTGATATGTCATACTGTTTAGAAAACTGTTGTCGAATTTGATCACTTCGAGCAACATCACGACCTGCTCCTATAATTCCCAAGTGAATTCTGGGAACGCCTTCAAACCTGTTAATGAAATATTAAAGTAACAATTCGTTAATTTTAATCTTATAATAATAAACTAAAGAATACAAAATTGTATACAACTGAAAGAGAAATGAGAATACCTTTTCGCATCATTATCCATTGGGCTTGGATGTGCTACTTCAATCAAGTCCCTCTCTCCTATAGCCATGAATAATTTATCTGACTCGGAAGATGGTCTTTTAAAGTTATGCTCAGCATCCGCACCCAAGTACCTCAAGCCATGATTTATGTAATCTAACCATGAAATTTTTCCATCTTCTTCTTCAACCTATTTTAATAAATTCCTATTTATGTAGTTATTCAAAAAATCTAATTCCATAAATTCAAATTTTTTTTCATCTGCCAAAAGAACCATGTACCTCCTGTTTGATGCGAACAGCCGCCTCTTGTAAAATTGTATCTCTTGGACCATAAGTTTTCGTGTCAAAAGAAAACTTACCAGGACTTATCTCATTAGCTCCCTCGCAGAAAATATACGAACACCTAAAAAAGGAAATTACAATCACGATCCGATATATCTATATTCATTATTCAATATCAATGAAAAGTATCTTAAATTTAACCTTTTATTTTCAAAAGAATACGAAATTACAACGTCGCCAAGTTTGACATGTTTGTTGAAATCTGTAAAATGAGGAACGCCCCCACCAACTCCTACCAAAAATACATGTTCAACTTTCTGAAACGTCCCTAGAAGTCTTGTAGTCGTGCTGCCGGCAGCTGTCATAGCTTCTCTGGTATGACCAACTGACGGAAGTTTGGTACAAACAACTTGATGATCTCCAATATTGCCGAGAGTATATACATTCGATTCGCCTGTGACAGTCAAAAATTTAAGACTTATTTTAAGACAATAAAGTCATAAGAATCAAAATCTTTATGAAGAAGCTGGGAATTATAAAACTAACACAACTATGACGAAACAATAATAAGTCTGTATGGAATTACGATAATCTTAAAAAAAATGCTTTGTTGACCACTGGTAAAACGCTAGTTATAAAACAAAAGCTTAATAACGTATAAGTTAACAATTTAAAGCTGCTTCGAAAAAACAAATAACGGAAACTTGACAAAAGCGTCGTGAAAACAATTCAGCGAACTTGCGGAAATTCGATACTTTTTAATAAAAATGCAATACAGATTGTATTAATTTTCTGCTTCAAATAGTTACAAGATAACTCATTAAAAATCATTACAATAAAATTAATCTTACTCAATCAGTATTAAAATTTTTCTTAACAAAATGTTCATTATCAGAATTGTAATTTATTGATGGTATGTGTTAATGTATCTCTTTTATAACTAGAAATAAGCAATATATCGTGGGTTTCTGAGAAAGCATTCTAGGAACGTTAAAAATCAAAATTCAGTTACAACGCTAATATATTTAAATATAAATTAGAAAAATTCCAGATAAGTACAATATCATTTAAAACATTTATTAAATTACAAAAAGAAAATCTTGTAGTTTATATAACAAATACTTTAAAATAAAATATTATGTATGGTTTAACATCAACAATAAAAAAAAATCAAAAAACAATTATAGAAGAAAGCGAATTGCCTTAACATATCATCTTACCGAATCTCGACCTCGAACATTGCCTATCAGAACCTAAATATGTTAAAAATAATTAGCACCAATAATAGTATAATAAAATGGCTTTTTTAACTCTAATAATTTTATCAAATTGTTTTTAAAATATTTTCTAACAATAAATTTTAAAAAATTTGTAGAAATTCAAAAATTTAATTATGAAATATACTACAAATTGAAATAGAAACGTTTTCTTTTCTAATAGTAGAAAAATGAATTTTCCTGATTCAATTAATGATCTCTTAATATTATAAAAATAAATCAAGATAGTATAAATTAGTCATAAAGCAAAATTGCCAAAACTCTCAAGATAATTCTGCTATTCTATTTTAACAGGAACATTTTTCCTCTAATATCAACTTACCTATTGTTGTATATCGAACAAATGTTTCTTTATTTTCTATCATAGCATCAACAGCTAATTTTTCCGTAAAATGGGCAGTTATAATGGCAATGGTCGGTTGCTTAGCACTTATCATTTTAGGCATTTGCTTCACAACCTAGAAAAAAATTATAATTATATTTTTTTAAATTTTTTAAAATTACTTTTCGGAATTTTCAAATATCCAAAATGAAAGTATACCTTTATTTCTGTATCATCTTTAGTAACCCTCGAATAAGCACCATAAGGCATAGACTTAATGACACCTTTATTTTGCAATTCCATCATAAACCGAGTAATTTCTTCTTCATCCCAATCATATTCTCTGGAAGAGTTAAATACTGTTTATACAAAGATCCAGTATTTTTTATAGAATAATATAGTGTGCACCTTTACTATTAATTATATTATATATAATGTTTTCTAAGTGCAAATGAAAATATTTTAGAATATCCTTTCATAGTTACAATAAAAAAAATTTTCTTCAGTTCTTTAAAACTAAGCTTTATCGGGAATCTTTGAACGAATATATTAACCTTTACTATTAACTTACTTGGATAAATCTTGAACCGTTATGGGATTCGGATAATAAGACTCAATCACTTCCAATAGCTTTGTTTCACTTAGTTCCACTTGCTTTTCAGATGAAGAATCGTCTTCAGAGGCTAAAATACAAAATAAATTGTCTTTATTTCCGAGGCATAAAAAATTAAAAAAAAAAACTAAAAAAAATTATTTATACTGAAAAATAACTCATAAATTTCGCAGGAAGAATAAATGTTTAAATAAATATACATAAGTCATTATTAAAAATTTAATTTACGTGGTCTTTCGGGTAAATCTGCAGCCGCTAACTCACGAAGCACAATTTCAATTCTAATAATTCCCTGATAGCCATGCTGTAAAAGCTTCATTATTTTTTTAATGAACCCGATGTAATCTCTCGGAAATTCCTGTGGAGTGACCAACTCCCGAAAAAATTCCTGAGCTAAACCGGCTTGTTCCGCATCAGTACATATAATTTGTCTAAACCAGAATCTTAAAGTTCTGGATTCTTTTGTATGGATTCCCGTCTGACAATTTACTAGGAACACGCAGAATTCCAATGACAACTGAGGCGGTACTAGCACTTTATCTTAAAAAAAAGATAAAAGAAACATGTATTCATTGATGCAGATTGAGGAAAAACTTTTTCCATAATACATTTTAATGTCATTATCATCGTAAAAAATATTCTCCACCTTCTATTGTCTCTTTATTGATGATAATTCCTCGATGATCTCCACCTGCTACATGGACCTTTTCACATGAAGTCATATTATCAACAATCTTTCGTTCTATCCATAACGTAGTTGAATTAGCGGTTTTGCCTTTTGGCGTCATTACAATTTGTTCTGAAAAAAATTAAATTTAACGTGAGATTTATTGATGTTTAAATCTTATCCAATTCAGATAATTCTTTTGTTTTGATTGTAGATATAAGAGATATCCCATGTGAGCAAATAACTCATATGGAAGAACCAGAGTTTTTGCAAGCATATCTTAAAATATTTGTTTGATATAAATTGCACCGAACATTTATTGTTTTTATGTGATTTAAACAGTTTTTGTTAAAATTACCAAATGATATTTTCAAAACACATTACCAATTATTACTGAATATGAATCATATGTGATTAAAAAGGCCAAATCATAATTCAAAAATAAATCTCTTGAATTTTTTTCTAATTGAAGAAAATTTGCTCATCTTTGATTATTCTCGCATTAAAATAAAATGACTATTTTATTAATTTTTTTAATTTATATATAAATTTTTTTATGCGGAAAAAATAATTTTAATCAAAAAACAAAATCCATATTTATTATTCAGATTTTTTAAATAAATTATTTAAGCAGAAATGTTTGTGATTATCTAAATATAGAAATTGTTCAATTTATCTGGGGCACTAATTTCAAAAGATTCGATAAAGTTTCACATTTATAAGATTTCAGTTTGATAGTAGAATATAGTCCCATTAATCTCATGATAGCTGAAGATTAAATCTCAATTTATCAAAGATAAGTTTTGGCATTGATTTTATGCTCTGTAGTAATTTATATTATTATGATACATATATATTATGTTGTTATAATGGAGTTGTTATTATAGTTATTACAATTATAATCTACTGATTTTATGTCCAGTGACATGAACATCAATGATTCCGAGCTTTCCTCTCATTCTGCTTTTGCCTGGTTTTTTGGAATAGAAAGATTTCATTTATACAAAAATGACAAAATCGTTTCCCTTTATTCTTTATGAAGGACAAACTTGCCTGTTGTAAACATTGTCTCCCGCATAATGGAAACCAACAACATTCAGAAGCATGTTCAATAAATTACGAAATCAATTTTAATATCACAATTTTAAAGCCAATTTCGATCATTCTGATATAATTATATGCTAAGAATGCAAGAAAATTGATGTTTTTCAATTAAGTATATAAATTTTCCTTTAGGCCACATTTAGTCACTATCGATAGTGATGTATTCAACTAAATTTGGATCGGTTTTTTTAAATCATTTCTTTCTCTACGGAATTTCACAGCGAGTCATTATTATATCTCACTTCCCAATTATATATTAATAGTCGATTTATATATTTATAATATTAATAACATATATTCGAAACTCTAAAGAAGAGCCCGACTCGACCTTAGTTATTCTACTTCTCCAACTATTCGAATTTCTTTATATGCTTGCCCTAAAAAATTTTGCTGACTTCTGTATCACCTGCACAGCAATAAAATGAACAAGCAGCATTTGCTAATCTTTTACTTTTAAAAATCGGCCGGAAGTCTTTAACCTTACTTATTATCAGTTCTGTATTTTAAACCGCAGCTAATTTTTTCACTAGAAAACTTATAGATTACAGCCACATAGTTTACCATCGATATTCGAAACATCAAATTTAAGTTAATTTGAATTTTAAAACTAGAAAAAAAATCCGGTTTTAAAAAAGCATGTCTTCTCTTTTTTTTCTGTCAAATTAATTCATAAAGTCTGTCAAAGCTTCTTAGCAATCATCGGCCAGAGCTTTTTTTTAGTAACACATCTTTTCTCCGTCGGCCATTAAGAGGATGAATAATGGATTATTACAAATATTCTCAGACGAATTTCCGTTTGGCCTGTTTTATTTATATACAGAGTTAATATTGGTTTAAATTCCCTTTTCTCGACGGGATTTAAGAAAAAACTGTGAGTAAAAGCTCAGAAAATTGAATAAAGCTTAAATATAAATCTGTTATTGGCATTATGAGACCTAGGACAAGCAATGGTATAAGAAGCAAATTCTCCTTATCCCATTGTATAAGCTTGGCAATCAGAACATAATAACGGACAAAAGTGAGCTATGTAAATTGATTTAAATTAACCCCATTGGTAATTGAAGAGAAGAAAAAGGAAGAGACATTTTAAAGTTGTGGCATTCTAAAAATTTGAATGATTCTTTCCGAGCTAACTTAATCGTGAACGGTGTGAAACTGAAAATTCTATTCTTACATCACCGCCTCTAAACGCATCCCATCCTCCCGTTTCTCTTGAATTCCGTCATTCTCCCGATTAATAACTTCGGCTTTTTGAATAAAAGCAAAATTGAGCTAGGTTGAATAACCCAACGATTTTAAAGTGCACAAACTCAAATGATATGTTTTGAAAGATAATTTTTAAAATTTATCTGTTTCGCTATAATGAGGAAAAGGAAAGACGAATGCACGTGTTCGAACTACAAATGAGACCCATTAAAAATTTTATCATATTTCCACAATATATTTTTCGGTTTCACGATCGTATTTCCGGTTTTCCATTAACATCAGTTCAAAAGCGTACCATCTATTGGTAGCAAATGTACCCGCATTTGTGACGTCATACTGGAGCTTCCCATTAACAGAAACGACACGTGGTTTCCTTTTATTAGTGCCATCTAAAGTTTCAAGTTTTATTATCGAACTTTTACACTTGAAGGCCGATGCCTTATCTTCGACGTTAATAAAAACTTCCTTTTCCGTCTCTGACTCGCGCCATTGCATATGCAGAAAGGAGAGACTTATTTGCTATTAATAAGCCAATCCATGGGCAATTCTAATTGTTTTTGCTTACCGAAAAATACACATAAACAAGAAAAGAACAAAGGATTAGGCAAAAACATCAAATACTTGCTAATTACAAAACCGTACCAATTACATATGATCCAAAAGGAAAATTACCACATTCTTTTTATCATCTAGTAAAGACAAAAATTTTACTTAAAAGTAAATCCATCGACAGAATTTAATAACATCAAATGCTACGTCTGAATTTGTAAGTTTTTTCCTTCATTCGCTAAAGGTATTTACGTAATAGATTCAATTAATAATGCTGCCGTGAGTTTGGATATTCGCATTTAAATTATTCCCAGTTTTCGAACACTAAAAATGCCATTTTCAAAAAAAAAATCAGTCAACGCCGGAAAAAACGGTCTGCAAACCAGGAATTTAGAATAAATTTTTGCATTTTCAAATGCGGCACCGAAACCAATTGACCCGATATAATATCGACCAAACTTATAGCTCTTGTAAAAGGAGCCATTGCTCCCGAGGAAGAATTCGTGCTCAAAGGCTATCTGAGGATCTTCGGTAACCGCCGCAGCCACTCACGACGTTCGATTATTAAACTGCCTTGTCATCGACGTGTAAGAATTAACACGCGCAAATATAGCTGAGGCATTAAAATGTTAATTTTCAGATGCCGCTCTTCCATTTCAAGGTGCTAATGAATGTTAAAAAAATTTTCGGTCAATAACGTATATGTTTAATAAAGAGGCCTCCCTTCTATATTCAATGCATTATTTTTGCAGCCTGCACTGTGTTATGGGAGAATTTTCTTTTGAGTACCAGCTGTACATATTTTAGCAGACTCGAAATTGTATTATCAGAATATATCAGTATTACGTTTTAGAAAAATGGTGAAGGACTGGAGTTATTTATATCAATCCAAGGAAGTATTTTATCTTAAAAATACGAATTTGAAGTTTGCTTTCGATTTCTATTTACTTAAAATAACTACCTATCGGCTCCAAATCACTATTAAGAGCCAAGTAAGAATTTCAGCAATCGACCATTCACTTCTCCCTCTCCTTATAATTTTTTAGCGTGATTCATACTTCGATCTTATGAGAAACAATTGGGACGCAATCCTTTAAAAATGCCATGATTGCATAATGAGATTTTCACGCATAAGCTGACATTTTTATTAGAAAATTTTAAATCATGTTGTTTTAAGACCATATTTGTTTTGTAATCAAAGTTCTTTACGCTCCGAATCGACAAGTTTTTTACATGATGGTTAAAATCATTGTCATAAATGAAATCACTTCCTCCCAAACAAGAATTTCATTTTGTTCTTATCCAAATAATGATAAAAAAAACATTTTTCGATGAAAAAACTGAATTAGAGATTTCAGTATTTTAATCCATCTGCAGATTTTGTTTTGTTGAAGTAAATCTCCTAACTAATAAGAATAAAAGGGCATGATTAAATTATTAGCATTAATGTTTTATAGTTTATATATAAGTTATACTTCATGAAAAGTCATTAAAATATCATGGATAAAGATTAAGAATATTTATTAAGTTCTTTCGCATTAAGGCAGCGATTTTTAAATAATGAACATAATTGGAACAATTTTGAGATCTTTTAGGCGCCATTCCTGATCTAGAATTAATTCGGTAAATCACATACATCAAACAAACAGAGAGAAAATAAGAGTAAAGACAACTAATTTTTCACAAAAGTGGTTCTTTTTAATGAAATCATTTGTAATGTCATGAAAAAATTTTTGGGGAAAGCAAAATAACAACTAAGTTATTCCTTCAGTCAAAATAATTTAAATGTAAAAAATTTTTTAGAAATATTTTTGGCATAAAACCAAAAAGTTTAAGATTTTTAGGTACATAAAAATCCTGATGTGAAAAATGATCATTGAATCATTGTGAATGCTTAATTCACTCTCCCACATATAATTTTTTAAAATCAATAAGAACTGCTAATAAGTAATAAATAGCAGGAATAAGAAAAATATTGCTAAGGAAAAGGTCATCTTAAAATTATTTAGCTGCTCTATACTCTTCATAGTTGACCTTGCAAATTACAAGTGAGATTAACATTTAGGTTTATAAATAGGATTTATTTTTCACAACATTGACTTTAAAGGCTTTAGAATGTTCACAATATGTGAAAAGTTCAACAAAAAAAAGAAAAAAATTTATCTCTACATATGATCATTAATCTGTGTAAAGTAAAAGATTGTAACTGACACTAATGTAAAAGTTATCTAAATTTAGTAAATATCTATATGTTGCATTTTTACATTTTTTTCCAGCATTAATAATTATAATATTATGACATCTCTAACATTAACTTATTTAATTTGAAAATCTTTTGAAAATAAAGGTGTAATATCATATTTAATGTAGTGATAAAAATTGAGATTATTACTAGGGTTTCATTATGCTGCATAAAGCATGCTTTATTTACTACAAACTCTTAACTTGCATACTCTTTTTATTAATTTGTAAGCATAAATGCAATATTTTCTTGGGATTTATTTTAATCAATTATAAGTTTCATAACATACCTCAGCAGTCATTAGGTGAATTATTAATAATTTAAAATTATGGGTTTCACATAAATTATTGTTTCATATAAATGAAATAATATAATTGAGTGCAAAATTTTAAACTACAATGTTAAAATTTACATTATAACGTCTTATTTTAAAAATCATGTTCATGATTTCTGATTACATCAACAAGTAAAATGTCATTGAGACTAATGTTAGATTTTTTCCATTTATGACTAATTCGCAAAAGTGGGATTAAAATTTTAAATTTTAAGAAGCCAAAACATAAAAGACAACGAACAGCATCCATTATTTCTTTTTTAAAAGATAAAAGTATTAAACCGTAAAATATTTACCTTTAGAATCCATAACTTAGATTTTTGTTATCGGGACCTTGATCCAATTTTCTATAAATTAATTAGTTGTAACGGAGTTAGGCTACTTGTTGAAGAATTAAATATTTCAAGTAAAGATCACTGAAAATTTATAAAATACCACTTAATTTTTTAACTATTTTTTAAACATTTTTTTCTGCTCGAAATGACGTTTGAACGATAAGAGCTAATTAAATAGATTAGCTGCTACATTCTTTACTACAGCTACGATCACACATCCTTCGTGAATTATACTACCATTTTGACCGCCTACAAAGCATCCAACCGTTTGCTTTTCAGGGCCCTAATTAAAAAGTACTTACACTTAGCAAATTATTGTATTTGAATATCTCTAGCATTTGTGCTTTGAGATTTCACCTGAGTATAGAAATATAATACAATGTCTAACTTGGGTGTTGAAATTGTGAAAATTTCATTTCACTGAACTATTTTACAATCACTAATGTTTATCCTTATTCAAATTAACCGTTAATATTATGTCGGTATGCATCGAGACCCACATATTAGATTTTAATTATTTAAAAATATTTTTATGTATATAAGCAGCCAAATGCAGAAAAATATAATTCACCAAAAGTCTTCCTTACTTAAGGTTTGGTTTAAACAAGGTATTTTAATAATTACATGAAATACCCGCCTATATGAAACTTTATAGATTGAGTCCACTTTTGGTTGAAAATTTAATTTTGCTCTTCCTATTTTGACACAATTACCAATGCTATATTGAGCTATTATGATTTCCTAAGTTTGAATGGTTTTCAAGAGCTGATATTATTGATTAATAATACTAGAATTTAATCAACATTATAAAGAAATAATGATTTTTAAAATTGTCATTAAAATGCATGGGTGAAATCAAGGAAAACCAATTTTTATGTCAAGTTTATATTTTTATAATTTTCTAAGCCTATTTTATTCTAAAGCAATTGTTTTTATAATGAAACATTATAAGCCATAATAAATAAGATTTAATTTTAAATAATATAAATCACTTAATATAACTAATCTTAATGGTGCTTTTATGTAATCTCTTTGTGTACATGAAGAATAAAATTTAATTGAATATCATAGATTCATAAATTTTTACACTTACATAATATTTTTAGCCAAATTCTTAGATCTTACTATAAAAACTAGAATTAAAAAAGAACCTGCAACTTTTTCTACATGAATTGCTTCTTTAAACTCTGTATTAAATCAAAGAAATTTAATTTTAATTTTGAAAACTACAACTGAATTGTAATGGAAATTGTATTTTTCCTTTTTTTTAGTAAATGAAAATTGTGGAAATACAGTATCATTGATCATGTTTGTAAATGAAAGCATATTAGCAATAACACAATTTAACAAATTAATTTTAAAAATATAGTGTTATATACATATTTTCATTAAATTCTAAAAATGGCTAACCTAATGAAAATATCTTTTTTAATCTTGATGGCAAGCTATTTAACCCAGGCATTAGATATTTGACATAAATATAATTAAAAATAGACATTTTAGAAGATTAATTACAAATTTTGTCATTATAAATGGATAAATGTTAGAGAAATTAAGCAATGTATGATTGACACAATAAAACTAATTCCTTGAAGACAATTTAATATCAGATAGATTTTCATTTAAGAACAATAAAAAAATATGAAACTGTAGATACGGATACGATAATATCATATAATTTTAATTTTCTTTGCCTTTAAATTTGAAATACAACGGTTTTTTAAAGCAAATAAGCCATTCAATGAGAGAAGTGTAAATTAATAATTAAATTCCCATTATTCTCAACAGATATTAACTCCTCTTTTGACTGAACTTTATATATTGGTTAAATAAAAAACATAAAAATTCTCAATTTTAAAAACAAAAAAAGGTAGCCAAATATAATATTTATCTTTAAATCATCCAATAAAAAATGTTTTCAAATAAGAAAAAATGTAAAAAATCATTAGATTAAAATTTTACTGTTCTTTTAAAAAGTAGTCAACATTTTTTCCATTTGCAATACTAAATTTTATTATTATTATTATTATTATTATTATTATTATTATTATTATTGTTTTTTGTTGTTGTTATTGTTATTATTGCCCCACCACTAAAAATGGCCTCCCTTATTTTATCTGAAACTTAAAAAATCTAAACTGCGAAAAAAGAGATAATATTTTCAGCAATAGTTCACATCAGGATAAAAATATTTTTTTAAATCAAAACAAAAAAGAATCCATAAAATCTTCAACAAATTGACTTCAAGAAATAAAAATTATATTTGCCTTTCACATATTATTGAATAAAGAATTTATGATTTGAAAATTATTTAATGGAAGCAAATGGAAAATATGAATTTAAACAACACACTAGCAATGGTCATTCCAAATGCGACTTTAAAAACATTTCATAACGTAAATTTTCATATTATTTATAATTAAAGTAGTTAAATTCGTTCTATGAAAACCCGTTTCTTTTTCTGGCAATCTGCATCCAAAGAAAACTTAAGCAGAAAAAAATAA
Source organism: Ricinus marginatus (assembly GCA_028565995.1). NCBI lineage: Eukaryota > Metazoa > Arthropoda > Insecta > Psocodea > Ricinidae > Ricinus > Ricinus marginatus. Next base: position 16,252 of record JAOWBB010006387.1, on the reverse strand, counting down.
AAGTTTGTTTTATATGCAATTGTTCTAGTCTCAAAAATTTTTACAATTATCATCATAAATTACTTTACTGAATCATGAATTTTAAAAAATACAAAAAAATCCTAATAAATAAAAGAAACCAAGTAAATAATTACATAAATATTGAAAAAGACAAAATGGTAATGGTAGTAAATAGATGCATTCAATTTTTTTGGGACAAGTCCTGAAATGAATTATATGAACTTGCCAAAACTGTACATAATTAAATTTGTGTTAAAAAAAATTCTTGAAATCAATTATCACAACCAAAGAAAAAAATTTTTTTACAAAAATAAAATTTAATATGAAATGGTAATAACCGTTAAAAAAATAAGTAATCCTTTTTGGAATCTATAATAGAAATCTCGTTTTTTTTCTTATATAAAAAATCAAATTTAATAAAAGACAATTATTTTTTGAATTAATTCAATAAAAAATACTACTTTGCTTCTAATATGGTATAAACTGTTGAAAATATAGGTGAAATCTAATTTCTGTTGATCCAGCCAACGATAAAAGTGCGAGAAAGGCGTCCCATTCTTCGGAGACGATCTGTAAAAAAAATATACTTTAGTTATTTGAATGTGATTAAATTTTAAATATAAAATTGGTCTTGACTCCTTGACTATTTTGGATCTGAAGTAGAATTTATTAATAATTCCACATCAGCAGTTGCTGGTAAGTTTTCTGTTTTGAATTGCAAGACAATTTAGAAAAAAAATATACTAATACTAACAATATCAAAACAATTCATTCAGAAAATTTTTGGTACTCATTAATAACCAATTATTTAACATTAAATTTCTTGTACAATATGATAAAAGCAGATGGCAAGGTCTCTTAATTCTTTACTATTATGAAGATTTCAATAAAATTTCTGAAACTGTGGTATAACAATTTATCATGGATAAGCATATGTAAAGTAAATGTTAAAACACAAAATCCTATTTACAAATAAATTGGATGAGAAATTTTTACTTAACTTAAACGTAAACACTAAAAAAATTTTTTTATCTTAGAATATTTATTGAGTAAAAGAAAAAAAAGATTCAAAAATAACTGATTAACATGAGTACCTCAATATAATAGATATAAATAATATTAAAAAAATCACTATTCTTACTATTTCATTCTAAAGCAGAATTTATAATCAATGTAAAGAATAAATAATGACTGTAATAAAAAATAGTTAAACTACTTTTTCGTGCAGCTTTTAAATCTTAGACAAAAGAACCTAAAGTTAAATTATTATATTTCACATGCGAAAAAGGATATTAACTTTCTATGATTGTGTAAATTTAAAATCGTGTTCTTTCAATGCCCAGCTTATAGAGTTATATAAATTAACAAATAACGGCTTCTATATTAAAACATTAAGATAATAAAAAAATTTTTTTATGCTGTGGATAAAATGCAACTACATTTATATACCAAACAAAATAATAAAAAAAATTTATTAAAATGTCTTTAAGCAATTATCTCAAGGCATATTACATGAAATTCATTAAAATATGGAATAAGAAATTTTGCCTTTTTCAAGCAGTTTAATGTATAACAAAAGCTTGAACTTTACAGTTTTAAAACATTCTAAATTCTAAAAAGAATTCTAGCAATTAAAATATTGTTAATAAACATTTTGAGCGTACATTATTTATATATAATGTACATATATACATGTATATATATATTGTAATGTACATATACATTATGTATGTATATGTATGTATATATATGTATGCATATATGTACATATATATATAATATTTAAATCATATAAAGCATGCAAATATTTCAATTTCAATTAATTAAAAACTTATATAAATGTAATATAAAAAGGTCGGGACGTTCAAAATTGAAGACTTTCTTAGCCTATACTGTTGATATTTTTGTATTTTAATATCAATGTGAAGGCTGAGAAGGTGTCACGTGTTGTTCAGATATTTTGCCAATTTCGCAGTTATTTCCATTGTCAATGGATAATACAAACGATAATTCGAAAACAATGAAACCGTGAAATATGTAGAGGAAGCAGAGGTTGTAGAAAAGAGAAATGAATAGGTTATAAATGAAAAAGAGAAAGAATTTTGTTCATTCCATGTGGTTTTAAATCTGAGAAATATCTTTCTAATAAAATTAACAACGATCTTTCCCTTTTTATTTACATGCCTTTGTTTTTGTTTCTACATTCATCACTTCCATTACATATCTCTTTCGACCCAATGAAAACTTTACGAATTATCCAGTCAATTATCTATTGATGTTGGAGATTATAGAAACTGATATATAGGTTTGCATTCCTAAGCGACGCCGTCCCAGCACGCGGCTAATAAAATCCAAAATTAATGAGTAAGTTAGAGCAATAAAAGTAACATATAGAAAAATGATTTCTTTTCACAATAAGAAAAGCAGATCATAAATTTCAGCTAAATCCATAGTATTCAACAATATTTAAAATCTAATCTAAAAATTTTAGTTCATAAGCTTTAAAATTTCAAAGGTCCGATCTAGCATATATTACGAATGAATACCTTATTAGATGTATTTGTTAAATTATGAAGCCAATTAGAAATATAATATAAAAATTAAATATTAGTACTACGTACTATTATAGGTGATGGATGGTGGCAGGGCAGGTTGTGGTGACAGACTATGAACGAGCGCCTTCCAGGCGACCACGTCGTACTGCAAACAAAACACACACAATATGTTAATTTTAATTATGTGCTTAAAAAAAAATTTAATTTAAAATGTGTAAAGCTTTTGATTTTATAAAATTGTATTTCCGTCAATTAATAATAAAATTCTATATTATAACTTATTTAAAATAAGCAATTTAAGAATTAAAGCAAAGGTTTGAACGATAAATTTCGAAGGAAAAATCGTAAATTCAACAAAAAAGTTAAATCCTTCCAAGGTTTCAAATACAAGAATTTAATATAATTTAGTATATTTAATGGTTCCAGATGTTGGTTAAATAAATGTCTATTTTCACAAAAATCCTGAATGCTTTTATAGTAATTTGTACTGCATTTTACTTTTACCATCAAACAGCTGAAACAGACAATTTTACCATTTCAGAACCTCATAGAATTATTTTAATTGGTATAATATGATAAAAAGGTAAAATTGCAATCATATAACATTCACTATATTATTCAAATCTGTTAAAAAAAAATTAAATTTCAACAAGAACCAGACAACAGAGATTCAAACTCAGCAAATCAACGAGTCACAAGAAATATTTTCGGAATCAAATTGAAAAATTAAAACTAAGACGAGGAAATATACTCATATATATATCTTAACTATTTAATAATTTTTAAATTATAATGCTTAATTTCCAAAAGTTATTTAATTTACATATAAATTCATAAATTTTATAATTGAAGTACTTAAATTTTAAAGTAGACAAAAATCAATACCACAAATTTTAACTTGAAAAATGATAAATTTTTTGGTTTCTTGGCAAAATACAATAAGTGTTCTAGTAATAAAGGCAGTTGAAAGCAAAGAAAATAAAATAAATTGAAAACATTTAATTATGTTTCATAGTTTTTCAGTTTTGTACTTGAAATTTTATGTATGTTATGAATTTATTTAAGTTTTGTTCATGTTTTCAGTATTCATGTTTGTTTGATGTCTGAGTTTGAATTTTAAAGGTTAAAGATTTATCATACACAAAGCAGAAAAACAAAAAAATAAATTTATCACTGCAAAAAAGTTAGTGAAATTAGTTATTTAACCAGACGAATGAATAACTGTGTAATATACAATCCTTCTTTAAAGTACGTTCAAAATGTTTCGAATACCATAGTTTACATGCAATACTTCAGAGTAAAATAATCAGAAATATAATTTGTATGAACGTTGTTATATTGTGTAGTAACTATAAACAAGTATATTATTTACTTCCAATACTTTCGATTTAGTTTATCTAATCTGAAACTGTAGAAGAGGAAATAATTTAAAAAAATTTTTTTTAAACAATAATCGTTAAATACTCGGAAAATATTTAATATTATTTCATAGTTTTTAAATTTCCAAAAACAAAATTTTTTATATTTAAATAAGTGTTGAAAGTTTTATGAATTAAAATATTCTAAAACAGGTATTATTTAGCAACAAATGTTAAGAAAGTATGAAATTACATAGATCAAGTATTAAAATGAAATAGTTGGAAATAATGCATTACTTAATTCTATCTTATTGAATATATATTTTTTGAAATAAATCGATTTCAAAGCCTCAATTGCTGGTATAAAATAATTTAAATTATTTAATCAATAATTTAAATTAAAAATAAATTTTTTAAAATCTGCCTCAGCAAAAAAAAATTTAAGGTAATATATACAGAATCTTAGTTATTTTTCCAAAATTAGTAATTTTTTAATTTCTGAAATTAAATAGCCAGTGAGTTACTTTGAATAAGAAAAATAACTTTTTTTATCAGAGATGACTTTTTATTTATTTACTTTTATGGCAGAATTTCATAACCAATTATACAATTTTTAAGCACTTTATAAGCATGTTTTTAACATTATGTGAATAAGAAAAACTTTCATGTAAGACTAATTACCAGCAAGTTAGTCAAAGATTTATCTATTAAAAGGTTGGAATAATTACAACAAATCACTTAATAAAACAATACATTCACCTGCAAGTAAATAGAGTTTCAATTAAGCATTTAGTAAAAAGAAGTGATATATATCAGAGTTAAAAACCAATTAAAAACGAATAAAAAAACCGAAAAACATTAAATGTAAACCTCTTTGAGGGTAGAGAAGACTAGAGATGATTAATATTTGCCAGTGACGTGTTTTCACTTGAACGTTGCTTTTCTGTATGGTGATGGGTTAGGTCTAAAAAATCTGAATCTCAGGCGAAGGTCTAAATCTTTCCGGACTAAAATAAAATTATTGAAATTACAAAATATTTTAAGGGATAAATTTAAAGTCTAATAATTATGTTAAATAGAAATAATATTAAAAACACTATAAGACCGCAGACATGAAGATAAACATTTTTTAAATGCACAAATAGGCTCAATATGCATTAATAGATGCAATCTGAATGAAATATTAAAATACATTTTTTTATTATAACATTGAAGTAAACAGTAACATTCACTATACTTCTTTAAACTCTGTAAAGGTTTATTTGTAATATGTGTATATTCTTGTATGAGATGTGCAATTTTAGACAACCTCTTGTTCAGAAAGAGAGGTTTTTCTAATGACAATATACGAACAAGAATGTCAAAATATCCAATAAATGCATGCTTAAAATTGAATACGTGAAAGAAAATGTTATCAGATAATTATGGGACACAAGAACTAAACACTGCAGAGAGATAAAAAATTTTAAAAACTTTTTTTAATCATGAATTTGATGAAGTAATTTTCAAAATCATAATTTTAAATCATTCAAAAACCAGAACTAATTCAGAACTATTTGCCAAAAAAAATCAGATCCATATATCCATAGAAAAGATCATACCACAACTCACTTGGAACATAATAAAAAGGCTGAATAAAACTGAAGATAACAAGGTAGAAGTTTAAATAGACTCAATCAATCGATTTCTTAGGCCGTTTAGGCTCCTGGACAATCTTAAAAGGTGCAATTGGTGTCGGTCTAATTGCTACGTTGAATGTCGCGGAATTAAGTCTTGCTGCTGTTGAATCCATAAAATAAATACAAATATTTTCATCATTCGCAGAATATCTGATCCCAAATTACTTATAACAGCAGGACAACAATATACATCAGAGAAAAGAAAAATAATCGATATAGTTAAATTTAAGAAAAAAGGGAAAAAAGTAATATTAGTTTAGTTTCATAAAAAATAAATATCAAGCAATTTTCAAATAAATTTTTATGATTCCAAACTGATTCTATTCTATGTTCTATCTATGTTCGATTCTATTCCAGACCTATCTAATTTTTTTCAGATTTTAATAAAAATTGTGAAATGAGAAATTTAAATTACGAAACTCCAAAAAAGAAATCTCTCTTAAATCAAACAAAAAGGAATTGTATTAAAAATGATTTTAACATGAGAAATTAAATCAAATTGTTGAGTTACTTACTTAGTATTAGAATAATAAAATCAAAAACGAAATATTCAAGGAATGCTGAGAAAAATATTTAAACAAAAATATAAGAATCAGTCTGAAAATATTTTAACCAAAACCGACACCTTAAAGAATTATTCCTAAAATCTTGCTCTTTAAATAAAATATAAGTGCAAAATGAAATGGAAACGGAACTATATTAATTATAAGTATCTTAATTTCAATTAAGAAATATATATGTATATATATATAAATTTAAATTAAAATAGATGAAAAACAAATTATTAATTCTAGAAAAATCGCCCATCATTAATAGCGAACAATATGAAGCATAATTAAAATTCTTTAGGCGAGATAGTAAAAAAATCATTTGAGTCAAAATTTTACATGGAAACAAATAAATTATTCTAAAATTTACTTTTATTGAAATGGACTCTAAAAATAAAGTTATTAGAGCAAGATCTCATTTAATGTGATAAGACCAGTCAAGAATACCAAAAAAGTTTTTATTTAAACTATTTCAAAGTCTGAAACTTGAAGGACATAGACAAAAACAAAAAAAATTAGTTACATTGAAGCTTATTTCAAAAATTTATATGAATTTCTTATACTTAATGTTTTATCAATAAATTTCAATTTTATTTTTAATTTGAGACGATCTACAATAAAACAATAAATTTAATAGAAACCATTATCAAAAACCAAAATTTAATAAGCAATAGTTAATGATACGTAGTTTTGAATGTATTATTATCATTTCTAATTTAATTATGTCTTAAAAGTAAGAATGAAATTTTAAAAATAAGTTATTATTATAAAATCATTAACAAACGATTGTTAATCATTGCTTAAATAAAAATTGTCTGAAATTTCATTTCAGACATGTTGAAATATTATCTCATGAAATTTAATAATTTCATCACATCATCACACCATAGAGAAATTATTAATGAAATAATTAAAATTTTATTAAATTTCATTCGAAAATAAAAAAATAATTTTCATAATCTCTATATGATTTACCTACTTGGATATTATTTATTTAACTTCTGTTGTAGTAAATCAATTTAAAAATGGAATAATGACAATTTATTCGATTCCAAAATGTTGCTGTTGTTAAAAAATATAAAATTTACAAAGTTATTATTATCGAATTGATGATTCTAATTCAAATTAATATGTGCCTATTAATAGGTTGATCGATTAAAAGCTAACAGTCAATTTTTGTTTGTCATATTAATATTAAATAGTAATTAAATGACATTAACTGACAAAGTACGATCCTAAGAAATTTATTACGTTTTATAAATTTTAATATTTATAATTAAAATATATTTTATTTCACAAATAAATAATTTAAAAAATGTATAAAATTCCTTTTATCGACGTATCAGAATTGTTTAATTCGACATATTTTATGATTTTTTTTTTATTTTATTATTAAAATTTTATTATTTATTTTTTGAAAAAATAATTTAAAAAACAATTCTGAATTTGTGTATAAAAGAATAAAATTCCATTTGTGCATAAAAAGACGTTTATCTGTAAAAGAACAAAATTTTAAGAATGCGTTACTTTTACTTTATTAACAGAATATAATATTTTACGATATAAAATGTTGAAAGTAACTTTCATGTAATTATGTGTATTAAAAATCTGCAATCACACCTGGAATGATAAATGTATACTGAAAAGAATAACTCATTCAAATTATTCAAAACAGGCTTTTTTTACATCAAATTCTGAATATTCTACGAGAAATTAAAATATAAATTTTATGATATCACAATTAAATCCAGCGGTTCTTTTTAAAAATTTTGTTCAATCTTAGGTTTTTGATCCGTGAATTCTAAATTCTTTTAAAAGATTAAAAATATAAAACTAAAAAAAGTTTTCCACTGAGCCTGTGCGAAGATTCTATAAGATATTTCTGAAACAATAAATAATTTACATTACTGAGTATGAATACTGAGAAAAACACTTACTTCTATCAATATTCCTCTGTAAATGAGTTGCAATCCTTTGCCGTGCATCATTATATTCCAAATGTAATCCAAGCCTTAAGAGTGTAGGATTTTGCTCGACCAACTCGGTAATTTCCATTTCTATCTTATTGCCAAGTATCTGACTCCTTTGATTTGAAGCTCTAAACTCCTCAACTGTCTGAGTCTTCAGAAGACTTTTAATTAATTTGACTATAACCGATGGACTTATGAAATTTGTTTCGATGCTAAAATTTAAAACAATGTCATCGTGTACAAAAAATATATTTTTGTAAGAATATAAATTATCTTTCCATTATGAGTTTAATTTTCTGTATATCTCATAACCTACTTAATAACTCTTAAAGTGTTGTTATGTTCCAGAGCTTCTGCAAGTTTTAAAGCAACATGATCGGTCATTCCTACATTGGTCAAGCTCAAAATTTCAAGATGCGTGCTACCAGCGAGAGCAGTAAACAATTGTTCAAATTTTTCATCAGAGATATTCTGTAATAAACAAACAACAGGAATTTAAGTTTCAGATGTTATTTGTAAAATTATTCCCTTTCAAATATTGCATTTCACAAATATTACAATGTAATCTTTATTTGTTATCTTTAAATTGTAAGATTATTGGAGACATTTTTTAGATATGATAATTTTTAAGCTTACTTTTATATTGTTCCAATTCAAATTTGTTAATGCATGATCATCATCCTTCACTTGTTGAAGAGTTTTTTCCACATCGGTGTTATTCGGTGGATCTTGAGGAAAAAACTTCGGTTGTGATGCCTTCGTAACACCATCCCATCCCAAACCAACAGGCTGTCCCTTGTTTAAAAGCGATGCATGATACTGATCCTGATTCATCATTGAATGAAATCCAAGGATAGCTGGAAATTAATATACATACATAATCTTTAGATAAATAACAATTAATTAATTAATTGACTAGTTATAAGTCATTTAAATAAAAATAAATTTTCCTTCGAAAATAAATAAATAAACGTTAAAAAAAATTCAAGAATGAAAGAGATCTCTTTAGAAAATTAAAAAATTTATAATGAAATGAGAATCTTATAATAAAAAAAAATCAAAAAAATAATAATTCTTGGCCGATTATTTTTATTGCCTGATTAGATTGTTTCTAATGAAATAAAAAATCATATAAGAAAGTTTAAGTTTTATTTTAATAATTATGTTATTTTTCCCAAGTATAAACCACAGTTTTCAATAATTTTAGTAGTTAATATTATTATTAATTACATATGATTAAAAATTTAAAATAGAAACAACTAATTAAAGATTATTAAATTAATATTATCAAAAATATACTCACCTGCTAAATCAATAATTTCTTCTTGAGTTGCATCTGCCAAAGCTTGTTCATATTCGTCTCCTAAATCAATACTTATTTCGTCTTCTGCATTTATGGCTCCAGACTGAGATGTAGGAGGAACCCACTACGAAGAAAAAAAATATCGCTTTAAACGGTATTTAAGTGCATTTAAAAAATTTAAGGTTTCTGAAACTAAATTTTAAAATGTAGAAAATAATAAAGAATGTTCCATATTACGTAGAACATATCTAAATTTGGGGAAAAAACACAAAAGCAACAAACTAGAGTCTTAGAAATTAAATTACATAAAGTAATAAATATAAAACGCTATGAAAAATCTCATAGTCATGAAATATAATAATTCTTTCCAGATAAATATGACAGAATGTGGATCTGACAATATTTCATATTTAAAATTCTGAATTATAATAAGTTGGCCAAACTTATTAGTTTTAAAAACATACATTCAATTTTAAAAATTAAGCCCTCATACTTTGCTAGCAGTAATTAAATTTATAACAACCTTGGTCAACTCATGAGTTAACGTACTTATTATTTAGCTTAGACAGCTTAAATTCTAAATCAACATAAAATTAAAAAATCCCTATATCGTTTTAGGTTTTATACTACCATTATAATCAAAATAATTACATTCTATTATACAAACCTTTTTGCCTCTGATAATTCCAGGGACATAAGGCTTAAGCTCCGGTTTGTCTGGTGTTTCAAGAGCTTGCTTATTAATGTGTTCTATTAATTTTTTCCTATCTAAAGGACCAGTAGGATCTTTATCACATTCATAACTACACCTTTGTGAAGGCGGTAATAGGTTGTCGTCGGGATCAACTTCTTTAGCTAAAAAAAACATACTTGATGAATGTTTTTATTCAAAATATCGATAACGAAAATCTTGTGTCCAAAGAATTTAGCTTCAAAATGAAATTAATATATAATTATTTTTATTATATAATATTATAATATATATATAATTTGACCGTATTAAATTGATGTAAAAAATTGTATGTAAAAGTAACTAACTGGAATTTTTATAGCTTAAGAATTTTGAATATACAAAATTTTTCGTCTTAAATCTGACATTGATAAACCATATTTATGTTTCAAATTCAAATTTTCATTTTTAAGAATTATCACTGAAAAAAAAACTGTTTACATGGAGTTTTTAAAGTTGTAATTGGCTTGAATATACATTGGAATGGCACCCTAGGTTTATAATTTATTAATAGGCAATAATACCGTGTATTAATCATCAAAAATAACTACGCAAAATATAGCTGGTAATAATGTTAATTAAATTATCTCTGATAAAATGCATCTAGAATTTTAGATTAAAGAACGTGATTCATATAATTAAAAATTGCTTCCATTCATCAACTGATCATTTTCGAAATCATAAAACAGCGAAATGTGAAGTTATCGTCATCGATTTGATGATCGTATAAACATGAAACATTCTATAATTCGAGTTTATTCTGTGAAAAAAATTATATGACATTTAAATCTCGTATACTATTATTTGGATTGGTACTTTTGTAGTTTACCTAAAAAACCAACAATTTTGACATTATCCATGAAAATATTCTCCGTCTATTTATGTTACGGTACAATTAATTTTATATTTCGTATAAATATATATTCCCCATTAGCTTGTCTTTTAAAAATTTTTTTAGACATCTAACTGAACATAATTTCTTCTTATTAAGCAAAACTGGAATACTGCATTCGTTGGAAATTTTGTCCATTATTTGAAATTAATATTTTCAAAGCATTGCAATGAAACAGAAAATGACGTAAATACATAAATCCCAAATAAAAATAATCTAATATTACTTGATAATGAAATATAAAACACAAGTTCAAAATCTTAAGTCTTGGATTAGTCCCCGAGACCGCTCTTTTATATATTAAAACAATATACTTATATTTTTTCTAATTATATTATTTTACATATATAGTATAAAATGACTAAATATACTAAATATACTAAAATAAAATATAATACATAAAAACAATTTGAATATTTCTTATGCAACATAAAAATAGTTTTCCGACGCCAAAATTTATAGTAAAAATTTGGACAAATAGATGAAAATTTTTACAAATTGTATTATTTGAAGGAGAACTCCTTGTCTAACAGGAAGATGGAGAAGGAAAAATACAAACTATTATTATTTGATTAATAAATTAGAATTAATCTTTAATAAAATATGAAGCAATAAGCAAGCATTATAACCAATTTTTATTAAAAAGTTATGTAAAGCATTAGTATGTTATGTAAAAATTTATGTAAAGCTTTAATATGTTAAAAAATAATAAAAGATACTGAATAAATACCTAAATTTATAACTTATGATACAAGATCAAAATATGAAATACCCAAATAGACTAAATAATTACTTTTTAAATAACACAAATTCAGGGTTCCAGTTCTTTTCAGTAAAAATATTGCGACAAGATAAATGTTTTAAATGCGTAAATGAATCAATTTTTATCTGTGGCATTATCCACAATCAAAAACTTAAGAAATCGGTTTGTGATTCGTTAAATTAGAACTAATCAAAAACACCATTTATTATGAGCAACATAGATCTTGCCCAAAATTATTTGATATTAAAAAATTGCATGTAGCATTACAATTATCTTCAGAGCCAAGATTTCTTCTTTTTTTTCTTCTTCCTTCGAATCTGCGGCCCAAAGGATAATGGGTTGAAGGTCAAAACATAATGTAGGTCTTTCGTATTAAATTTTTGATTATAAGTAATATAAACATTTTCTGTTTGCATGGAACAAAATCATCTTATAATTAAAAAACCTGTAAATTAATGTCCTAAAAAAATCTCTTTTTATTATTATTATTAAATAAAAATATTTGAACTTGCTACCATAGCTTAACTGGATCAAAATAATATGATTAAATAATAACCACCAAAAACATACATAGAAATTGAATGAATTAAGAATAGAAAGCAGTAAACAATTTTTTAAACAGTTAGCACATAGGAAAACCCAAAAATATATCCCATTTAGGTTTAACTATGTTAATGAAAGTAAAACTTGAAACACATAAAACTGAAAAAAATATTAGAAAATATTTAAAAACAAATTTGTTCGTACTTATATGAATGAATTGTAATTAGCAAGAGAATGAAAAATACAAAAGTAATATAAAATCATTATAATACAGGGCTGACACTTACTATTAGGTAAAAGTTATATGCAAGAAAATTAAAGAGAAAGAGATGCATCTATCTGGCTGAAACGAGTGGAAAAGAAACTTTTAAAAAAATCATCATCATCATCATCATCATCATCATCATTATCATCATTATCATCATTATCATCTTTACTATTTATTAGTATTATTCAAAGTATTTATTATTGCAACATCCAAGAAATAAAAAGTGCAAAGAGTTATAGTGAAGTGATACGTCCTTCAAATATGTAGGCCGTAACATTTAAAGACAATTTCTGAAATTGTTTAAACATCAAAACATGCATTTTATCAGAAAAAATGTTTTTGCAAAAATTCTTCTATAAAAGCATTAATTTTTTTGAAAAGAAAGCAAAAATTCTTGGCCATTGTATTAGATTATTCGGCCAAATAATTTTTATTTACATATTTCAAAAGTGAACCAAAAGTTTTGAATATTATTTACTCTAACTATATATTATCAATTATCACTAACAACACTCATCTGATTGGCACTGAAAACAAAGTCCTTACTCTTATATACATCTTTTTTTAATAATACAAAATATGTGCAAAACCTGAATGAAATTAAAGAAAAAACTAAAATTCTATAATAAAAATTTTATTAAAAATAAATTGGTTTTTAATTTTTATAAATCAATAAATGTTTTAAGAAAAATGTTAAGGAAAATTTCGTAAGTGCAATTACTTTGTGATCAATCATTTATTTATAGCAATAACTATTTATCACTTTAAGTGCAATTCTATGTTTTTATAAAAAAAAATAAACCAATTCGATATCAATTTGCTTGAAAAACTTTAATTAAATCGAAAATACTTAGAGGCACCAATAATGGCTTCTTCTGTGTTTTATTCTCATATTTTTTATAAAATAAATACTTTTATTGTCATAATAATAAAAGAAATAGCAGATAATCTCCTTTAAGGAATACAGAAAATTTGTTACTAGATATTTATTGCTTAGAAACTTATATAGACTGGCTTAAATCATTTTTACAATATGAATAGATGAATATTTAATATAAAAAATAAGTATTCTTTAATTTAATTTTAATTTTTAAACAAATTAATTATTTAAAAAACGTGAAATTTTAAATTAAATATTTTTATATGGTAAAAAAATTTCATTTTTTAAAAGATTGTTTTAAAGATTATACAAAATTACATGAAGGGAACATTTTCTATTCAAGGAAGTTATTCATTATTCATGCGAATAATGCAAAAAATCAAGAAATATTGTAAAGTACGAAATTTTATTTAGATTTATCAGAAGATATTTGTCACACACACACACACATATACATACACACAACATTTTCTTTTTAATCTAATTTGAATATAGATTTTCGATTTATCACATGTAAAATTTCATATTTATGATTCATAAAGGAACCTGAAATTTAGTCATGATACTATATATAAATAAACAAAGATTAAAAAAACGTTATGGTAACGAGAAAATAAAAAGAACGTGAATCGATGATCATTGCAAAATGTTATATAAATAAGGTTTTTAAATAATATATCTTTTATTTATTTGAATAAGAATTTCGATTTGGTAGAAATTATTTGTCAATCATGAGTATAGACATTGTGTCGATCGTAAAAATGAAAAAATAAACTTAAATGTTTTTTTTTGTCATAAAACTATAGTTTTTCATTATATATAGTTTTATAGATACAAATAAATACATGATTTAATAATAATAATTTAGATGTAATTTTTAAATCATTTACGTTTTTCAAATAAGAAACTCTTTATAAGTCAAATCAATCTGAATCATCTTACCCAATATGTTAATTTCTTCAGGGGTAAGCTGCGACAGAAGTTCATCAACATCTATTTCGTCGTATTGTGATAAGTCTTTCCCATAAAGTTTTGCAGGTGTCGTCTTAATAGTAGTAGTGGTCGTTGACATAGTCTAAAATAAAAATACGTTTAAAATTAATTAGCATAAGTTTCATAAAACATTAAATGTCTAATTTTTGGGTTTAAATGTAAAATATAATAAAAGTTATAAAGAAAAGAATGCGAAAATGCCAGAAGAAAAACTTTAGGATTTTGAATTTTTGAGGTATTAGGAGATTATTCCAGAACTTTATTTTATCTTACTTTTCCAAATTCTACAGACAATCTGAAAAAGTAATAATTGAATAGGTGTGAAGATATAAGGAACAACGATTATACCACAGATAACAAATAAACAGAAAATTACTTAAAATAAATGAGTTATCTTCTCTTTTTAAATTGCTCGATAGGAGGGTTATGAATTTATAGGTATATTTTAAGTTTATCACATAGTTGATGTAATTCCTCTTCCATTAATATAAATGTAATCTTACGCAAATTACTTCAAGTAAATAATTTCTTTTTAAAAATGCAGTTTTATATATTTACTTTATTTCCGAACAATGTAGAAAAAAGGAATAGTCACTAAGGTTTTTTTTAAAAAATGCGTTTCGTTAATTTACAAATGAAAGATAAGTTTTAAATACTTCCATATTATGAAAAATATTTTTTTATTTTATTCCTTGAACATAAAAATATAATCTTTATGAAATTCTTTTTTCAAAAATCGTTTTATCTTGTTGGAAGTTGAAATATTAAAAGCAAAAAGCACTAAAAATCTGCAAAATTATTTATAGAATTAAAGAAGGACTACATTCTTAATTTTCTTATAATTTCTTCATTTTTATATAAGAAAATATTTAAGATATACAATTAAATTCCTCAAGAATAAAGAACTACATTGAACAACAAAAAATGAATTTTTTCAGAAGGAAATATTGTTAAACGAATAAGAATTTACAAAATTATCTGTATTTATTAAATTTCACCGACTGTAATTTTTCATATATTCTAAGTGAAAATTCCCTTGATCATTGTAAAAGTTTTCACTTTTTTATTTCTGCTGAACTTCAATTGCAATGCTTGAATCAAAACAATGGAATTTTGCGACCTCAGCTGCGGTTACTGAAACCCGCTAAAAAAGACTTTTGAAGTTGAAACAGAACCAATGACATAAAGGAACACTGAAAACTTTTTCAATGTTAATAACTAAAAAAATTAATTATTTTTCTATTTAAAATTAGAATGTATGTAGGAAAGAACCCAAATCCGATGACAATCTAAATCATTAAGTGTTGGCAATATTCCTGAGAATTTAGAGTTATTAAAGCATATTATTATTTTTTTGAATAAAAATAATACGAATTAGCACGCCAAATAATTCCAAACCGAAAAAAATTACATACTGAGCATAATTATTGAGCAAAAGCAACATTATATAAGTAATGGATGCAGAAATTAAAAGAAATAGTTAATAATGCACTAATTTTAGAAATTACTCATTGAAAAGTAAAGAGGAAATCAATTTACTGTAAATTGTCAAAGCAGATCTTTTTATCAAAACATGAATGTAAACTTGTTAATGTCAAGGAATTTTGTTTAGATTTGAATATATTCTTAGTATGCCAAAATTTTTAAAAAATTACAGTGTAAAATAATCAACTCCTATTATCCTGGGATTAAATTTAAAAAATTAAACGTCTGAAAATATTTCATAGAGAAATTTTAATAATATATTTATTCACTAAAAATATTGAATAT